>DWAO01000100.1:0-35445 GCA_018230605.1 Heliconius congener | reverse complement strand
ACCACACGTACTTTAGTCGCCTCTTACGACACCACTGGTGGTGTCGTAAGAGTCGTCGTCGTGTCGTCGGCCTAGAATAGGATCATCCTGGTACTGGTACCAGAATGATCCTATTCTAGGCCGGGATCACACGGCACGTAATCTTAAGAGAATGTGTATTGAGCGGCGTAACTCAACGCCACGCTTTACCTCACCACAGCTAAAAACGTCAATCACTGAAATATAATAATTTCCGCGAGTGAGGAAAGATTATACTCACAAGTACGGCGTTTTAGTAGTAGTATATATAAACTTACCAAGAAGAAGTAGATGTTTGTGCTGGCACGTCAGATCCACACTCAGCGTACCACGAGGTGCGAGTGCGCGGCGACTTGTCCTTGCGCGACAGCGTCGGTAGTAGCCGCTTCAATTCTGTTTAGTTCGTTTTTGTTAGTATTATGGTATTATTTGCGGTGTACGCTGAGTGGCGATATTATTGTACCTACAATACATATTTCTTAGTATTACTTTTTTTTGCATAGCAGGGTGGCAAGAGGACCCTAGTGTTAACACATGTGTGTTTAGTGACAGAATTCAACGCCGCATTTTATCTACCAGAGCGGAGAACATGAAGAAGAAAAATTATAGTAAACATTTTCCCTGATTGAGGTTCGAACTCACAGCCATCGTGATTATCGGAGTGAGTCAGACGTTGTGCCGCTGTCGGTCATATTTTTAAATGTAAAGATTTTTTCTAATAATTATAATTGCTTTTCAGAATAGTACTCCAAAAAAGAAACGGTGTAGTTATATTATGGATGTATAATAGCATAATCTTTACGTAAGCTAAGTCAAATAGTAGGTGGATCAAAAGCAATGGCATATTTGAATAGGACATATTGTGTTTATCACAATATCCATTAACACGTGGGTAGCAAAAAGGATATGACAAAAACAAAAGAACGAAATATTGTAAAAAATATATACTAAATATATAAGGAAAAAAGATATAAAACATTAGATAGCCACGTACAAACAATTTAGTTTTTTTTGTGATAATTGTTTTTCCTCTTAGCTAATTGCGCCTTGAAAAATGATTGAAAGTAAATTGATAAAAAAACAAGTAAATCTCTTTTTTTAACATTTTCAAAGTGTTATTCCACACTTAGGAAAGAAAAATACCTTTTAAGAAAACGTATAAAACTTGGACGGTTTAAAAAGAGGTGCGGGTTCAAATCCAGCTACGTCAAAATTTTTATACGTTTTCTTAATAAGTAATTAAATCTCTGTATCAAATAACTAAACCTATTGTGAATAACCACAGAATTGAGAAACTCAAGATCAATCTACATTTGCCACTCAGAGTACAAATTTAAATATTAACTATTATTAAATGTGGGTGTAACAGTTGTTCATTGTGAACCGATTATATGCTTCCGTGCACAAAATATATTGTTGCATGCGTTGGAATTGTGATTAGTGTTGCCAATAATAAATTAACCAATATAAAAATATATTAATAAATATATAAAATCACGACAAATACAACGTTTTCATTTTTAAATTATAAATCAAAATTCGAGATCTAAAAGTATTAGAATTGCCAACACTATCTTTACAATCTTGTGCCATGCCCAAAAATATTAACACACACACAAAAAAAAACCAGAAGACAACTCACGTCCCATTTAGAACAGAGACACAAAACGATAACTGCGCAAAACCATTACAATTATACCAATCGAGCGTAAAACATTTGAATAAAAATGTAAAAACCCGTCCGCCACTTGCAAATATATATTATAGACTGAGCAATCATGCGAACAATCCTACAACGCTATAGCCCACGTAACTACATATATGTTATATCTTGTATGTAGTTAAAATGATGCACAGTAAGGTCGTTTGTTTTTAAATGGCAAGGAAAATCTTATAATATCATACAAAACATGGAGTTTACCTTGACAAACACAAAGTATGGTATTATTATTTGTTTAAAAGTCTTTTATTATTCTTCATATTAAATTGTATACATTAAAATTATCATTTATGTGGACTTGCAATAGATAAACGTTGCTAAATTGGTATAATTTAATGTATTACGTTCAAAAGCATGTGTTGTATAAAGATATACGATGTGTAATATCAATAATGTATTCAGAAAAGATATTTAGAAAAATAAAATATCACCAAAGAAGGTAATAGAGAAATAATATTAAACCATAACCCAAAATAGAAACATAAGACATAAGAAAGTAACAAAGACAGTGCAAAACGTATGTATTCAAGCTGTGAGACATTTAGTACCAGAACCGCCTCCTCCTCTGTTTACTGTAAATAACTAATATAGTATTGATAGACAAACAGATATTCTTCATATATTTATTACAGAGTGTAAAATATCAACATTTTGTAGTGTGGAACTTACATTTTTATAAGTGGGAAATACCATTATTGTTTCTTTATTTTATACTGATTAAAGTGGTGGATAGAGTAAGGTGAAACGCTTAGTCAAATGTCAATTTATTTTTTTATTAATTAATATATCTTTCTACACTTGCTATAACGGGTAAATGAATACATTATATTGTACGACGAATGTTATATTTTTTTAAAAACATCTTTTCAAAATTTCCAACTTGATGAAAATATTCCATACTACTAAAATTATTGAATTTATTATGGTTATTTTAAGTTAAAGTATAAGAATATGTATATGTACAGCAATTAAGTATATTAGTTATTTACAGAGAGACAGAGGTTCTGACCTCTGTTTAGCGCTGTCTTCATTTTATCAATACCCTTTGGTATTCAATAATTTATAGCATTATAACTAGACGTCAACTGAAATCAATAATTTTTGAAACCAAAATAATTTACTATTTCGATATATTTATAAAAATATTTACTCTTATATACTGTTAATAGCAATCCTACGACTACATATATATAATTAAATAAGCCCTTATTGAAATATAGACTTGCCCTATTGGATGACAAATTTTTCTTCAGGTACAGTAACTACATTGTTTTTTTTGTTTCGAAATTATAAATGAGTGAACAAATTTAACTTTTTATTATAACAAAAGAAATTTAAAATTCATAGGTATTTAAGTTTAAATCCATTAAAGAATAAAAGAAAAAAATAGCAATTATAAATTCCTTATTATTATATATTTTTAGCCATATCCAAGTCTATTTAGCACATTATAAAGTATGTTTTAATTTCTATTTTTAATATTAATGTAATCGCAAATAACCACATCGCCATATTAGTTTATTTTTATTTTAAAAATATATGTACATTTTATGTGACGCATTACTCCCTATAAGATTCATTAATCATTTAGCTTCCAATATTATATTGTGTTATAATAGTAATATATAAGCCATTTATTAACCTACTATATAAATATATAAATAGACATTAGTATATATTTTCTTGTATGAAAAACAAAAGAAAATACAAAAACTAAATTATTTATTTTGTATTGCTGTAAAAATGTACAATTTATTTTCTTTTAAGCCAAAAATTATCTAAATTATTAGATTAAAAATGTTACAAGCAAAAACTAAATCTACGTTACTTTGGTATAAAAATCATACAATAGACTACCAAAAAAATTCAAATCAGTCAACGTCAATACAACCCCCAAGTACTAAAAGCCCACCTTCGTTAACAGCGCTAAGATCAGTCTGTACGGGAGGCGGGGGTGGCGGGAGGGTAGGCCTCTCTAGCGCGAGGCACGGGGAGGACTCGTAGCGTAGCGTACCCTCTCGTCTTGTGGCGTCCGCTGTGTCGCTGCTGGAACAGGGGGTGGGGGTTAGAATACATTTTAAATGGACGAAAATAACACAGTGTATGGACAAACACAAGGGACAAAGCGCGGCGTTGAGTTACGCCATTCAACGCGCAACACCTCCAGAATTCCATTGAAAGTGGGAAACTGAAGTGTTTTAATGGGGAACATAGTGATTTAAAACTGACTTTCTAGGTTCCGTCTGCTTACTTTGCTATTTGCGGTATACGGCGTGAAGATATAAAAAAATATCACAAAAGAAACTAAAGATATAAATATATACTTATACATAAATGAACATATCAAAGGTAGTCACGAAACGTCATTGTTCTAACATTAATTATTGTATGTATAATGTACCTGTTGAGGTCATATCTAAATGCACGACTTGGGTATAGACAAGCAGATTACAAGTCATCTACCAAGTACCAAGGCAACATGACGTTATAGAAGCTAATTTTGTAGAGTAATAATAGAATGATTTCACATTGAGCATTTTTTTGCATTGTTATATTCATTATTCAAATGATTTAATTCATTTAATTACTGGAATTTAGTTTCTGTTTTTTAGCATCACGCACACAGCAGGGTAGGCAGAGAGAGGGAGAGGCATTGCGTAGTGAGTGGCGAAACTCAACGCCGCGAATTTATTTATGAAATGAAAAATATTGTTCAGCCAATGTAACATAAATATTTATAATAACATATTTATAAAATTGAAACAAATAGTTTTAGCAATAATTACTTAGTATTATTATGTTTTATACAAGGGTTCTTTTCTTAAAATAATTAACAATATATTAGGTAAATCATTTCCAGATTATTATTATTATTTAGAAGGTTGCGTGTCTATCGTATAGTTTTATAACAAGTCCTACAGCGCGTATTGCAGGCGCTACTTTAGCGCAAACGGATGAGGCTAATTTTACACTTAATAGGTGTAAGTTCAATCGATATATTTTCTTTTTTTAATTTATTTCTAAGGTCTGGTAAAATTAAACACAATGTTACGTTACACCGTCTTACTAAGAGTGAATCTAAGAACGGGAGTAGAGAAATAAGAAATAAGTAGAGAAGGGAATGTCTTAACACTAGCTTACTTTCTATTAAATAAAGGAGATATTGTATAAAGTTAATAAGAATGTTAAATGATTATTACGTGTATTATTTCTTAAGATTTTTAGCTACACGGATTCTGGGCTGGGCAGTGAGAATCTGCAAATCTAGTGTTAAGACACTCACATTAAGACACTTCCGTTCCTCACTTTGCGTGTTGAATGTCGGAACTCAATTTCGCGTTTTGCTTTTTCATTCTCTCGAGTGAATATCCCACAACCATCGCGTTTACGCACGTGAGTCACGCTGGCCTCAAGTCACTCTTAATTTGTTAACTCATTTGTTAAGTTAGATTTATTTATTAAGTTCTTACCAATTGCTGAACCCCGAATCACCGTCCATTGAGTCAGTCAGATAGAAGGTAGAATTCGTTATCTTCAACGCACTCGGAACATCTGAGTTTATGTCAATGGCCATCGACGTCGCTCTTCGAAATCTAGATTTGAAAGAAAAATACGCTTTTCGAGATAAAGTACCATTCTTCGCATCACTAGTAGGTGTTGTGGGTTTTTCTGGTGGGGGTTTATCGGGTAAAGGAGGTGGAACATCCCCGTTGCTATTTCTTTTTTCTGAAGAAACTGTTCGGTTCGGTCCTTTTTCATATATACCTTTACTTCCTGCTTTTTCATAAATACCTTTATTTACAGATTTTTCGTAAATTCCTTTATTAATGCTCTTCTCGTTCACCGGAGTCTTATTTCCCCCTTTGTCGTTTACCCCATTTTTATTTCCTCCTTTTTCCGTACTAGTTTTCACAACCTTTTCCCCTATCACAGTTTTAAGTTCCTCTTTGAACGTTCCTGTTATTTTATTTATGGGATTTTCAGTCTTATTTAAAACATTTTTAGTGTCGTTAAAGTTGACATTGCTGTAAACATGTTGTATGTCGGGCTTCTCATAGTTTGCGTATATTGGTGATTTAGTTTTTATATGAGTTTTCGGCACGTCGTAAGTTCCATTCTGACTGTTAGACGACTTTGTTAAGGTTATTCCGTCCATAGCCACTGTAAAGATAAACATGCTATATATTTACATATTAAATTAAAATTAATAAAGTAACCTTTAAAAACAGTGGAAATACAATATTTATGTTAGACTATTTTTTTATGTTATTTAAAAGTGTTACAAAGTATGTGTGAGATTTGTATCATATTGTATTTACAAAAAGGAACTTTGGAAGTTATATTATTGTAAAGATAATAAATAAAAATAAAGATATAAAAAAGACACTAAATTGATTTTAATTTTTATATAAACACAATAGACTACATCTTGTTTACTCTACTGCGTATCATCCGATATGGTCTAGTGGCTAGGATACCTGGCTCTCACCCAGGAGGCTCGGGTTCGATTCCCGGTATCGGAATATTTTTTAATTTTTTTATTACCATAAATGTTTATTTATAAAGTTTTTATTACTTTACAGCTTATTTAAAAGTTTTATGAAGCGCACAGAATCCCTCTTCCTCACCCGATTGTATAGATATTTACTATTATATACGCATAGATGAAACAATAATTTTACTGAACATCTTAAACTGAATTATTACTCAATATTATAGAAAGAGAATAAATATTTCTTGTTAAAATATAATATAACTTTCCACAATGGATTTTTAACATCTATTATCTGAATATGAGATTGTAAAAAAAAAAAACAATAATTACCAGAATATCGTTTAGTTAAATTCCGTTTAATCTGCCTCATCTTGCGTTGGGCGGCGTTCGCTATTTTGGTGAGCGTGTGTCCGCCGCCGGGGGGCGGTGGTAGTCGCGACGCTGGCAGCGCTGGCGGAACTTGCGGCTGGAAGGTCCGTAATTTTATTTAAAATCTAAATGTAATTAATTATACAACTGACAACTGAAAATAATGCATAGGGGGGGGATTTGTGAAATGATGAAACATAATGTTTTTTTACGCTTCATCTCATTTATAGCAGATCTAGCGTCAAGAGTTGAGTATTGAGTAGTGACAACTTGACAAAGCAAGTAGATAATTCATTTCCTCGTGTGTCTCTATCTGAGCTAGAAAATGTAAAATATTCGTTCCTTTGAGTGCGGCTTGAACCCACAATCGTTTGCACTCAGTGGCGCAGTGGAACACCATTGCGATATCATGGCCTCAACAGTTACATAATACATATGCAATAAAACAGCAAAATTGTATGATTTAATCTCTTGTGAATAATAAACACGTCATTCATATAAATATTTAAAACAATACAAGGAACAAAATAATTCAAGGAAATTAAAAAACGTCATAAATTATCAAATCGTAATTATATAAAAATCAATCGCATATAATACAGGAAATTGATGAAAAAGGTAATTTAATAATAACAAATCCTAATAATGCGTAAATAATTTCAGTTTCTAATAACTCTTAAACGATTATTGAAGCACGACAAGAACCAAAGGAAAAACATTGAAAAATTAATTAAATTATAATCGGTTAATTGATTACATTGATTCTTAACAATTATTTCGTAAAATTTTAAAAAGAAAAACTAGTTAAACGATTACAACAGATTTTTTTGTGTTTGCAAGACTGTTTTAAAACGACTATAAAAATAGTTTAATTGTTGTAAAAATATTGAGATTTTTGTCTTTAATTCTTGACCGTCCTGGAAAAATAATCATTTATCTGAATTTCATTAACAAAAAAGTATATAAACGAATTTGAAATATATCGAATGTAAATATATGACTTCCAGAATAATTGTAACGACTTTTTTTAATATATTTATTAATTCAAGAATTAAAAAAAAATCTTACTAGATCGTGTATCTACTAGTAACTACTACTAACGTAATGCTAGTTCTTATGGTGTGAAAGCGTCAATATATCCTAGTCTACATATTATATTGTGTGTATGTTTGAAGTTGTATACACGTATTTTACGGTTATTGTTAATCTTCCCTTATATTGCGAGATGAGAAAAGAAAACTTTGTTGAGATGTTTCGTATTTTTGGACACAATGCATGTTGAGTGGTAAGATGTATTATGATTTAGTTTTATTTAAAGAAAAAACGTTAACTAAATTCGGTTTTAAGTATAAATATTTTTAATTGAGGCCAGTCGTGGCGCAGGGGCTTGTGCCCAGTGTGACTGTAATATCGGTTGGTTGTGGATTCGATTCCCACTCGAGGAGATTAAATATTTATATAAATTTATATTTCCTCGCTCGGTGTAGAGGCAAAGCGCGACATTGAGCTCCGCCACTCAACACCCAATGCCTTCAGAATTCGGCAGTAAGTGGGGAACGGAGTGTCTTAACACTAGCTTCCCTCTGCCTACCCTGCTGTGTGTGGGATACAGCGTAAAGCTGATTTATTTGATTTTTATTTTATTTATATTTTTAATTTGGGAAAAAGAATACTTCTAGTCTCCTTAGATGCCCCATCAATGTTCATTCCACACGCAGTCTAGTCGAATTTATTTAAATAGTTTCTACCACACAGAAGCAATAGCTACAATAAAATATATTTAATTACCTTTTCATGTTCCGAGTCGGTATCACTATCGAATGAATCGAAGTCATCGTCGGGTATCGACGTGGGCAGTGCGGGCAAGGGTGGCTGCGTTGGCCCGGGCTCGAGCGACTCGTACAGATGGCCGGAATCACTGCTGTCGCAGTCTGAAGATGGTGAAAATGTTTTATTAACAAAAATACTTGAAGATGAAGAATGTTTAAATAGAAATTAACAGTAGTGGTTAGAAATTATTTATGTTGAGCTTAGGCAGTCGGTTGCGGGTTCGATTCTCACTTGAATGAATGAAATGAATTATTTTCATGTTGTTGTTTTGCAGGTTCCAGGACGTGACGTTGAGTTCTGGCACTCAACATGTAATGTCTCGTAAAATTAAGAGTAATCTCGCTTAAAGTATAAAAATAAAAATATTTAGAGTTTTTCTCTCATTGTTCACAATTTTGAATTTATGCACTTTTAGTTGCAAGGACAAATTTTACTGTGATTATTGTTAATCTTCTTCTCACACAAAAATATTTGCCTGCGGTGTTTATCGTAACAAACATATGTATAGTTGTGTTTTTCTTTTTTATTATTATGAATGTGCCAATGTTACAAAGCTGTACTTATGTGATAAACCAATAAATAAATAAATTAAAAATGAAATTAAATAAATGTAATTACCACTATAAATTCTTGATAATCGATGAAATGTAAGGTACATTAAAGAAATAGTAAATGACGTAAATGTTTATTAATCAAGATAATAGTGTGCGTTTTGTATTTTATAATTATAATTATTAAGTCAAAGTAACCAATATTTCTTTGAACTCTTAATCGAGTGGATAATGTAACATCAACTAATTACATTCTTTCAATTGAAAATCTTAAGGAACGAAAATTAGGCGTAATGTAAGGAAATTAAAAAAAACATGGGTGTGTGAACTTAACTTTTACACGTAAGAAATTATACATAATTAAATTATACTTTTTTGGCGTAACAAGATAAACATTTTATTCTTCTCATTAACTTATGTTTATAGAGAAAACGACACTAGTAGATAATAGAGGAAAATAAATAATAATAATAAATTGAAAGAGTTTTATTATAACGCATTATCTAGTTAAATTAGTTTAATTTAAATATTATATACGAGTGATATTTAAATATATTATATATTTTTATTATATATTATAATTTAATAATAAAAAAAAAAGAGGCCAGTGGCACAGTGGCACAAAGTGTGATTGTAAAAGCGTCTGGTTGTGGGTTCGATCCCCACTCAAGGAGATGAAATATTTACTTAAATTTATATTTCCATTTCTTCGCTCTGGTGTCGTGGCAAAATGCCTCCAAAATTCAGCAGAAAGTGGTTCTGAATGAAAGTATGAAAGAAAGTTCTGCTGAATTTTGGAGGTAACACTAGGTTCCCTCTGCCTACACTGCTGTGTGCGGAATACAGTATGAAGCTAAATTAATTAAAAAAAAACTTATACGCTGTCTATCTAATATTATGGTGTCGGTGTGTCGAATCGGTGTGCGCGCGCATCGTAAAATTCCCTCATCTCGCATCTTTCCTTTACGTGAAAAAAGAAGTATAACGTCAAAAAACCCAAATATTTAACAAACATACATGCATACTTATATACATACATACATATTATATCTCATGACTAAGTGATGATAGCTATCATTGTTGGAATTCAAGTATGAAGAATTAAGTTGCAAAATTGCGTGCGTTGCTCCAACGTTATGTAAGATCATGCGCGAGCCTTGACATTTATTTTACTGTTTCGTAGTAAACTGTACAGGTATTTTGGTCGAGACTTACTGAAACATACTTATTTGTAGATAGTACGCTCTTGATACAAAAGAGAAAGTGTCAGACAGTCATTTAAATGTAGTTTTTATGTTATTATAAATGACTTTTGTTACGGTTAATGCACGTCTTGGATGTAGTTATAAATCTTATACGTTTCCGAAAAACTTAAAAAAAATGTATTTTTTTTAATTTTTCTCGCTCTGGTAGCACTCTACACGAAATGTAACGAATTCCAGAGGGAAGTGGAGAATGGAGTGTCTTGATACTAGTTCAATACTTTCCTGCCTTTCTTATTTTTATGTTTTAGAGATAAAACGAGAGGCTGCTTTTTTTATGGGTTTTCAGTGTGTTTCGATTTATGTGTTAATATGTAAGTTTTTAATTAATATTTATTTTTAAGTTTCATTAGGAGAAGTTTATTTTTAAATTTTCAATATATTTATAAATTTAAATAGCCTAATTTTGGGTAACAAGTCGTTCATTGATCAACCCGTAACATTCAATGCTAGACATAAATATATTTTATCAATTGATTTCTATAGCACGCCATTTCGTGCTAATAGCATCTATTGCGACCTTGCGACTAGCTTGACATCCGTTTTAGTAATCGATACACATAAGATATGGAATGTAAGAGATTTACTTGAACTAGCTCAACATCAACTTTACTCGTCTTTGGCGCTCTCCCAACTTACCACCAAAGCCACAAACAACTGAATAATATGAATAATTTATTTATTTATTTATTCGGTATACCAATAATTCTTGTACAGTTAATTAGATGACAAACAATACTACAAACTTAAAAGTTTGTGTACAATCATATTTAAGGAAAACACTGGGAACCTAATGTTACGACACTCCGTTCCCTATTAAAACACTTCCTTTCCCCACTTTCCGCTGAATTCTTGAGGTTTTGCGTGTGGAGTGGCGGAACTCAACGCCGCGCTTTTTGACTGAGGAAAAATCTTAAATTGTCCCCCGGAGGGGAATCGAACCCACAACCGTCACGTTTCCAATCTCATGCCCCTGCACTGTATCGGCCTCATATATATGTGTATTACATATATATGAGGCTGACCTGGTTGAAGTGAAGTTTTTATTAAGATAATATTGGTAATATGATGTCGATGTACCTACAATTTTTGTTATAAGCCCCAATCGTTTTAGTTTTTTCAAATTGGATGAACTTTACATTTTAGTGGCACTAGTGTCTAGTTTAGTAGCAATGGTTCATTAACATTAAACTACATTTATAACTTTGAATATTAATTAGGTTATAATATAAAACAGGTCATCATTATTAGTTACCAAAATCATTAGCAAAAACTTATAATGATTTTATAGATTTCATGTTCTTTGTTAGTGTACTAATATTAATAATATGTGAAAATAAATTAAATTCTAATTAAACATAATTAATCACATTTTTTTTCTCGTTATATTAAGTATAATTAATTATAATAGACCGTTAGATAGACAAATATATTCTATTATCAGGTCAAATTTTATTTCCATATACTTCATAAACTTTAGTAAATACTACAAGTCCCACACAGTTTTGCGTGAATTTTAAGTGTTTAAATGGAAAATCCTATTCTTCCTGTTTTTGTAGGGATTTAATAAAATCCTTGATGAGCTCTAGTACACTCCCTAGTCTACCAATTTTCATCTTCCTAAGTCAGTCAATCATTCAGTAGCTGAAGAGTTTTATATACGTATAAAAAATTAAAACATTACTTAAATAACATTAAATAAATTAAAGTTTAAATTTGAACTAAACAATATTTTTCACAAAAAAGATTTGCTACCATATTTCTCACAAATATTCACATAGTTGGTAACTGTTAAGTTATACTTATGAACTAACTATAACTTAACAGTTACCAAGTTAACCATTAAAGGATTAAAACTAGACGAGTGAAAGCAAACATTTGATAGGCATTAGAATATCCCACATTTCATCGACAATTCCAGTTTAAGACCTATAAGCGGTTTGTAGCAACAGAACTAGATATCTGAGCTGTAAGCAACAATCAGACTTGAATATACTTGAATACTTGATGATTGAAATTCGACGATAGTTAATCTTACAAAACTGGTTGTATAGTAATTTAGGACGCATACCAATAAATGCAACTAGATCTTGTATCTCGAATTCTCCATCGCGAAGCACAGTTCTCACACTCAGCCACCACGACTGCTCGAGTATTTCAATGAACTTCACTTTGTCTTCAACATTTTCGTACAGTTTCTTGGGAGTTTCATCGTTTTCACTATAGTATGGACACTTTGCATTCGTCCGAATGTACACTTTCGATGGCGAAGTCACGGATACTACGAGAACGGTCAAGGTGATTTAAATGTTGATTCCGCTTCAATATTAAAAGCTTAAATCAAGCGAACATAAACGAGATTACGGTATTAGACACGGTATACAAAAGCCAAGAGGGCAGCCTTCAAAATATACAATTCATTCTATAGCTATTTTTAATGCTCAAAGGAAAAAAAACTATCACATTAAAAGAATGGTGTATATGTGGTCTAGAAACAATAGTGCTTTTACGCTCTATTAACACCTGCAGTTTGCAAGAGAAATCGTAGTGTCACAACAATTGAGTCACTAGTCCGAAAAACCGGTCTCGCGTCATGTTCGCCATATATGTTTATGAAAATTAATATGAGATTATTCGAATCAACAATCTAAAGCACCTTGGTCGCCACAATTCCGCCGAAATGTCCGAGGCCTCTCCGATACCATTTTGATACATTTTTATCACTACATAATACCAAAAGTTCACTTTTCACTAAACACTAGCTCGCTTGCCACCTAAATTGGTAATCGTCAGTGTTTGTTAAGAGTTAAACCATAAAAAAATATTTACTTTAAAAATATATAATCATATATTCGCTTAATATAATTACAAAAGCGAAGTCCGCTTTGCTTGCAATTATTTTAGATACTACTTAATACAGGAAAAAAATTGTACGAGACACTGGCAGCTGTTATACGCGACTCAGGGTCAACCGGTGCTGGTCACCTCTAGATCGCGAGTTGATTTTTTACCAACTTAAAAACTGAAGTGTTACTGGGATAGAGTTTATGTTAAAATTATTTGTTTCTTAAATTCAATAGATTTTAATATTATGCAGCCTATGCGTCATATTCAGACAGTGATAAGTTCTTGAAGTTTCAGATTTCTAAGATTTTGCAATACGATACAAAGTCACGCTCCACTTAGATGCACGAGTATAAAACGTAATTGTACATAATCATATCTAATGTACGGTACAGCTTTATTCTTTATTGGTTATCAAAATTGCGAAATACGTCCTTTAGAAACAAGTCAGTAAAGAAAGGGTAATTTTCAGTGCCATTTAATAGTTTTAGCATTGACACGTTTGCATATCTTTGACTGGTTTTTGTTAAAATCGCCTTGTTGGAAGCAAATTAAAATAATTTTGTTTTGTTTTAAAGGTATATTTTACATATAAACACAAACCTCCATGTATCTTCTACATTTGGTAGTGTGAAGAGATGATAAAATATCTGTTATAATTTTCCGCCTATTTTACAGAAAAATCGCTCTAGATAGCGGAACCTCACAGTGAATCATCATCATCATCATCATCTAACCAGACCGTAAAAATATCAATATTATAAGTAAGACTTGAACTACACATTACACACAACAAATATATATATAATGCCATATAAATAAATCACTTTTTGAATCCTTTTTAATTATGAAGTATATCTCTTGTATATCTAGAGTAGTTACAAATTAGTACCGGTGTATCTACTCGTGATGCCTTGTAATCAGAGCATTCAGTATTGCATTGCAACACAATGACTGGAGCATAATCTGTTTTACTGTATCTATTGCCTCTGTATGGAATGAAATTAATCGTTTTTGTTATTCTAACAATTGCTATCTCCTTGTTCGAACTGGCTGATTGAGTATTGTTCGTTTTATTTATGAAGAATGTTTGAATTCAAAGTGTAGTACCTATCACTTTTATTATATCTTCATATCTATATAAGTGTTTGTACTTTTTTTTTAATGTGGCACGCGTTCATCACTGTAACACATGTGATGCCGCACAAGCTATTTGAATAGTTAACGGTTTTCTGTCTTATGTATATTTATTATGTACCCGATAACGACTCTAGTTCAACTACAGTCAACATTGAATTTAAAGACTATGTTAAAACACATATTACTACAAATAAAAAAAGTGATTTAGAATATTGACTATCATAGCGCTGTGGAACTCAGGCTTACTATATACGTGGTGGCTGTGCTTTCGATTCCCGCTCGGAGAAATATATCTATTACTTTAATTTTCCCGCTGACATACAAGATCTTCAATTTCCAAAAGACTACGTTGATACTAGATTCCCTCTGCCTTCTATATGCGAGATTTAGCATGAAGCTGGATTTAGAACGTATAAAAAAGCAAGTGTAAATGTATAAAGTACACAATATATAAATGTAGTTAATTATTTTAAAGAAATCATTAATACGTGTAATTAATTATTTTAACGAAGATTCAATAAATTGATTTTATGACTTGAAACAATTGAAATCGAGGTTATGGACCCAACAAGGTACATTTAAAACACATTATGTACTTATATCATAAAATTGCATCTTACGTTTATCATGCAATGCACTTTCTAAGTGATTACGGGAGAAGACAATACCCGCTTTGTACCTCCATATAACAATATCGCATGCGAGTCGTTCAAAGCAATTATTGTAGTTTTAATGTAGATAAGAGAGAGTCATTTTTTATAATAAGATTTTTTGTGTGTAATTAGTTCTGAACTTTTAATTTGTATTATTTGTGATCTACAGCGCATACCGTTATGTATCTATACGATTGAAAACTAGAGGATGCTAGACTAACAAACAGGATGTAACAAAATGGAGATTTAAAATAATTATTTTTATGTGGAAGAAAAACATCAAGGTAGAGTTACAAGCTTTACAATCTATAATACTAAACGCATAAGTATATTCATTAAAAATGGAGGAAATCCAATGGTGCAAGGAAAACACATTTAACTTTTATTTTTTTAACATCCTCTTACGTAAAAGAAACGCAATATACGTATTCATCTTATGATCCGACAAGGCAGTTGATACGTAACAAGGTTCCGGTTGGGTGACGTTGAGGTGTCCACTGTCCAGTCGAACATACTACCACTCTATATATCTTTGTACGCAACTTTGATTGCAATGACTCAAAAATGGAAAGATCATTTAAGAAGAGGATGTAAGCTAGATAAAAAATCTTAAAAGACCTACAAGTAGACAACACGTAAAACTTCTTATCAATAATCAATTTTCAGAAAAGAAATGTCTCTTTTTGTGGTGTTATACTATAGTGTTGTTTGACGGTATTATACTATATGCTTTTTTTGTCACTACAGTTTGACACTTTACAATTTCCGCGATTTACAGGAAACGTGGTTGTTTCATGAATAATTTACTTTAAGTTGTTACGCATAAGTATGCAAAAAAATACTTAAAATATTGATCCCGGAACCGAAACTTTCCAGATCCATTTTAAATCTCTCCGATTGTGACTTACATTGCCGTAGGTAGTTTAAACTGCTGAACTTAAAATTAGAAAAATATATCTAATGGAAAAATTGCAAACCATGTGTGGAAACCCGCGAGTAGAAAGCTAGTTATTTCTTTTTTTTTTTAACTTTAAATCTAGTCTACTCCATTTTACGTAAAGATATTTATTGTGACTGTGAAAGTCATTTGTATCACATAACAATAAATCATAATTGGCCGTCTGGAATTTTATTAGCAAACTTATATAACGTTAGAATAGTGCAGTCTCAGGTCTTTAGTCATTCCAAAACTAATATTGGTTTTCGTTGCCACTGATAAGACACAATTTGAAATAATTGTGAACCCTCTTTATTATTATCTAGAAAAAATGCTCCTAAATCAGTAAAAGGCAAAGAAAGTCCTAAATCAGGAAAAGTCCAATGGACGCTTAAAAATATTTTAGACTAGAAGATTGATTGTTGTTTTACTTTGCATATTACCAACATTTGCTTAATTCACGCTATCTGAAATATCTTTTTCGTTATACGACATAATAACATAAATAAAGCCTCGACGTTTTCAGTAAAAAGATATAGAGATAAGTGGAATGGTGCAAGCAAACATTGTAAGTTAATGGACCGAAGCAGAGCGTGACGAAAGTAAAAAACGCAATTTGACGATGCAAAAGAAAATCTAAATCTATTAGTTATCTTATAAAAAACTCAGATTATAGAGACATTATTACAAAAAGTTAATTTCTCTCCTATTATTTTTTGACTACATATACACTAATTTCATTTAAATATGAGCATGCTATTTAAACTAACTTTCATACTTGAGTGAATTTAAATTATTTAGTATAACGAATCGTTAATAATCCACATAACACACCACCGGGCCAATTTACAATTCCACAGGTAAAAAATCACGCAAAGAGACACTCAAAATATAGCAAAATAAAAAAATAACAAACACTGACGATCCCATAAACACATATATATGTACATAAGCACATAAAACTCATCCAATTCTGAATAACTTTTGTATTATTGTTAATAGTTAATATATAACTTTCACTGCGGCAGACGCGTGCGCCTTATGCGCAGGCGCAGGGCTGACTCGTGCCCCCACTCCGTTCGGCGTGGGCGCACCTGAATACCCATTTACGTAGCACCCCTTCAAACAAGTTTAATATTAGCGGTGCATGGACAAATTTAAAGGTCTGATATTTCATATATTTGGTCAACACATAGCAATTAATCATGGTAATAATAGTTTAATTTCTAAATGGTTACTAGACTATAATAGTATTTGACATCTATGGTTGCGCATTAATTATATTTTGGGCTATCCTCATTAGTTTTACCGAGTATTCGTACCAGTAATGTCACATTTTGATAGAGGCTTTTGTGGTGCAGTAGGACAACGTCTCGACGTACGTCGTGTCTGGCTGTAGATACGACGGTTGTAGATTCGATAACCGCTTAACTTGATAATTTAAAATTAAACAGTTTGTAAATAAATTCGGATAAATCGCGTATATTTTGTAGTAAATCAAAGATCTTATTAAGAAACAAAATTTTTACAGTAGAATGTAAATAAAAAAAAAGAATATAAATGCATAACAAACAAAATTGAACATAATCATTACCCCGAGTGAGGATCGAACCCACTACCATCGCATTTGCAGTAAAATATATTTTCATATATTTATAAAATTTTAATAATTAGGACTTAACATTTGTTCAGGACATACATAAGTGTACATTATACAACCTACGTTCTTGCGTTACTATAAATTTAATTCATTTCCTTGAAGCATAAAAACGATAATTTAATATTTCTTATTTTTTTTATTAACTTCACGCTGTATCCCGCACACAGCAGGGTAGGGAACCTAGTATTAAGACTTTCGTTCCTCATTTTCCGCCGATTTTTTGGAGGCATTGTGTGTTGAGTGGCAAAACTCAACGCCGCGCTTTGCTTCGACACGATGGAATGGAAATTCTCGAGTTCAACGACGACATTTCTATAGCTATAAACTAAAACAAAGGGCAGATTCGATTCCCACACTTTTTTATCCTACGAATTTTAACATCTTAAGAGTCTAGTCTTGAGTATTCTAAAAATAAGAAAAATATAGCAACGTTGTACCGAATTGGTTGGACACAGGACAACTGCTCATATTTAGGCCAATTCTGTTAAAAATATGAACAAAATATAACTTGTAACTTACAGCGACTCACTTGATAAGCCGAATGCACATTGAAATTTTATATTTTAGTCAACTGGCCCCTTGTTGGGTCAATCTAGGGCACTCTATGAAGTAATAAATAAGACTTTCGACATTGAACATAAGAAACGTCTTTGTAGATGCAACGAGAGAAATCTCTTTGTCTTAGGATAATATTTCGGTTGTTATCTATTTTTGGCAGTGACAGGGTTGGTAGGGAAAACAAGAGTTAAGAGACTGGGTTCTCCTTTATTATTTATTCATTTAGTGGGAAGAAACCAAAACAAGAATCGTGTGTTTTTGTGTGTTTTGAAATGTCAAATTTTACAAAACACATAATAAAACTTATGTATTTTTCCACTTAAATCGTTAATTTTATTCTATAACGTCGAAATAAATTATTTAAGATTACAATGTTAATAAATGATACATAATGTAAATAACTCATGTACAATTATTAACGGAAAACAACCAATGCAACATAATTATTAATATAGTTAGAATTAAATTAATAAAATAAGATTTATTTAACTTTATTTGATCATGGAGTTGGGATAAGGAAAAAGACGTGAAAGTGAAAGTAGGGTACTTTAGGAAAAATACACATAATCCCAGACGTGTTTATGTAAAGCTTTGATATAAAATTTATAATCTTAATTAGTACTAATTAGCAATATAATTATAATTTAAGAAGTATATTTAAATCTGACTTTGAATAATAATTAAATATGACGAAATTAATTTATAAAGTGGCAAGAGAAAGATAAAAAAGCATAAAACTCACAGCTATTATATATATTTTTCTAATAATAAATAATTTTATAATCTAGATTTATAAAAAGAAAATATAAAACTTGTTTCTCAAATCGTGGTTTTATCTCAATTATAGGCTATTACACAAGAAAGCATCTATTAGTCTCAATACAGACTGAGGCAAGAACGCTAAAATGCCTATGACATAACTCTACAAGTAGGGCATCATATACATTATTGATCCTACGTTCGATTTAAATTTACTATAATTTGCCGAATTCTTGTAAATATAATTTAAAAGTTGATACTAACAACACTTTTCGAAATAAATTTTATTTAACTAAAATAAATTTATTTTGAAAATTTTAAGACAAGAATAATGCTTGGATTAGTCTAAAGGTCTCTTTATATTTTTGTCCCTTTTCCGATTAAACACAAAATTTTTACACATACTAAACTTTTCATTATATCAAATTAAAACAAATCACAGTGCTTCAAATACACGCATTGTTACAAAATTTGGGCAGTGCATGGGGAACGTGTCTTAACACAAGTTTCCGTTTGCCTGCTCTGGGAGTCCGAAAATACAATACAATATCATACAATCTTATTAAAAATAGCAATAAATGATTTAATATGTATATAACAAAGTTGTATAATGTAAGTACTGTACTTATTATTATATTTTAAAGTACTTTCATTTGAGTCATGTTTCGAGTTGCGGTAAGCCACGAACGATTCCGCGTCGCCTTACGAAGGTTGGAGAATTGGTGAAATACATTTCCTATTGCATTCAAATCGGCAATTTCGAGCAAGTTGCTAGTGAAATTATTGTTTAACGCTTGAAATGTTAAATAAGAGATTTATATTTATCGGTTATAGAAAAAGTATAATGTGAGACAAATCGCTCTATAGATCTTTTATTATAGACATCTTTAATTTCATAATGTTTCCGTCAATACTATGAAGAGGCCAGTCGTGGCGTAGGGGTACAAGCGTGCAACTGTGAACGCGACAAGTTGTGGGTACGATTTCCACTCGAAAAATATTAACATTTAATATTTTTATTTCATCGCTCTTTTAGGTAGCGATGATAATGAAAATATTCGTTCTCCCGAGTGCGAAACAATACATACAACCAGTGCAGTGCACACAGTTCAGTACTGCACATCACAACTGTAAAATTATGTTATATATTATGATTATATTAAACACATGTAGTTCTTTGTAGGCTTTCACATTAGTAAATCCCAGGACACTAATCTTGACTCACAACAACCCGAGTGTATGCTATTAAGGAGAGTTGTGTAACGACAATGACACTTGCATATTGATGTGTATTGCTTTTCCTCGTTTTCTTTCTTTGAATTCATTTACTATTCGTAGAACAAAATAGTTTAAATTTATTGTTTTAAATGCATAAGATTATAAAAAATCTTTCTTAACACATAAGAAAACTTGTGCGAATGATGTTTATATAGTTAAAGTGTAATATCAAAAATAGCGTGTATGTCGTATATGCCAATATTTAACAAAATATATTGTTATTCTACCAAGGATTTTTATTATTACACCCACGAAACCCCTTATATGAATTAATCGTCATATAAACGAACTAGAAAGCTAAGAACAGCGTTTGTTTTAAAACATTTTTGGAATTTTATCTAAATTAAGCAAAATTTAATATACGAAATCCATTTGAATAAGACCGAACCATATCACAAGTCCAACTAGGCCTATGTCCAAGTAGACGTCAAAAGGTATACGATATAATAAATGAATGAATATCAAAAGTACCAAATATACATCTGTTATATCTTTCGAAATGCTTTTGCAACAATGGTAACACTCATTTAGTTTAAATCCAGACATGATATCTACGTAACATTTACACACAAAATTTTCAACGGCCTATTGTTTCATAAAATTCACATTTCTCACATATTAAACGAATGTTTAGGTAAAATTCTTTGACGTAACTTGTACACATTTAGGGTAGTTACAAAATTGAATTAAAAAATCTAGCCAGATAAAAATTTTACTAAATCTGAGTAAAAATTTATTGTTTGTTCGTAACCTGTTAAATATCAAATGAATTGAGATTATTATTTTTGATAGTTTCACGCTGTATTCCGCACATAGTAGAGGCAACCCAGTGTCAAGATACCATTTCCAGACATTGCGTGTTGTCTAGCAGAGCCCAACGCCGCGCTTTGTCGTACGTGAGTAAGGATATCAAAATAATTGTTTCCCTAAGTGTGAATTGACTTCACAAGTACCGTGTTTTACACAATAAGCAATTTAAAATGGTATAATATATTTTATAAGAATTCTCTAAAGGTAGGTAGATTTCTAAAGGATATATTTATGAAAATTAGAAATCCTCCAAAGAACTAAACTATAATCATCGGCTTTCAGTCTTTCTCGACTTACCACGACGCAATGGTGTTTTTAAATGATATTTTTCAATGTTAAATATCATATACCTACATACACCGGACAGCGTCAGGCACTTGTTCAATGTTGTAATGCGAGTCTTGCGCTTGAGCAACGAATGGCAAATCATGTCGAATTACACACATCATTACGTCAGGCAGTCATCAAACCGCCACCGGCAGTCTTATTAGATCTACGCAATTATTCTATTAACTGCGATAGTATATTTGAGACATCAAACTAACTATATTATGCAAAATATGTATGCAGTATGTTAATAATGTCTTCTTAAACAACGGAATCTACCATCCGTCACTGGTCACTACTACTGCAAAGTGTACGAAACGTCGTGTTTCCAAAAATGTATAATCCCAAATATAAGGGATTAATCCGGTTAAAATAGTTTAATTTAAAATGTGTAATAATCGTGAAAATCAAAGAACTTATTAACTCTCAAACAAATTTTCCAATTTTAAAATCATGATTGCAATATAAGTTATTTGCAAATAAAAGCTACCAAGCAAGAAATATCTATCACAGCAAGATATTTTACAATGTTTTTTAAATTTCTAAAAAAATACAAACGTTAACCGTACAAAGATTACCAGCTGTACGATGCAACATAACATCAATTCATTCAATTATATTTTTGTGTGAGCTCCTTTCCAAATCGGAAATAAATATGTTCTTATATTTTTAGTAATCTTTCCACATAATAAAGAGGCTGGAAATTACATTCTTAATTCCAACCTATAAATAATGCTTTGCTAATTTTAATACCTACTTAATTTAAGTTTTAGACAAAAAGGAACTTTTAGTAATATATAGCATAGCAGGGTAGCACCAACTACTTTTACAGAGTAGGAAATATTGCATGGCATTGTTTTTATTTAATGTTTTGCACGTGTTTGCAAAGTTTTACTTTGCTTTTCATATATCTGTGACGTTGTTGATTACAGAGGTCCGAGGGCTAACCAAGGGCTATTCAACTTTCTGAGAGCGGATATCTAATCGCGGCTTTGTCCTGCGTGATTTTCCATTTACCCCTGAGAGATTTTATAGAGATGGATATTCCATAATTTTCTCTATGTAGTGCTCATTTAGTTTTTTCCTATTACCTGTTCAATATATGTAGGTATAGCTCGACAAATACTCTATGGAGATTATGAACACAGGACACATGAGCCAAACCTGCGTATGTAGAGTCGTGTGCATAATATTCGTGATGCGGAATACAGCGTCACTTTCATAAGTGCATCTAGAGATATTTTCTTGGGTCTGGACCTTACCTTTAAACAGATATGTTCGTGTGATTGTTGTTTTTCATTTTTTGTTATTAAATTTTTTTGTGTTGGCACCAGACTATTCTGTTATTATGCGCAAGTGTCCCCGTACACATTCTATAATTGATAGTTCCAATCAAGTTGTTGTCGGGCTTTACTTTCTCTAACAACATCGCGTGTATTGCTAAGAGTTCATCATACACTTGCCACACGCGCAATACATGCCCATAATTTTAAACGGTCAAGGATCTGTATACATATATACATATTACGTGAGAAAATATTTATTTAAGTTTGTATTATTGCTTCGCTTCTTTGTTCTTCGGAATGTCGTGACGGCCTTGGATGTACAGAGGTGACAATGTGATTATTTCATACTAGCGGACACGCGCAGCTTCACCCGCATATTTGCACAACTAGGGGTGAATTCTAATAAGCCATGGAACATGTGTTCAATGAAATATTTTTTAAGAGTCTGAAGTTAATTTTTTATAAAAATGGGTGCCGATTTAATTTTTTTCCATACAAACTTTCATCCCTTATTCCACTCCTTCAGGGTTAAAATTAATTAAAATCCCTTCTTAGTGGGTGTTCACATTATGAAAATGAAAATAAACATCTGTACAAATTTTACATTTCTACCATCAGCGGTTACTGCTATGCGTGCGTCTACACCTCAGTTAGTGGATACTTCTCCTTTTAAATACCCCAATATATATATTGTATAGATTTTCCTTAATCATTATGCAATTATTATTATTAAGTAAGATCCTATCCGTTTCTTAGTTCATATGCAAAAATGAAGATATTTAAAATGAAAAATGATAGCCCTAAGATGTTTAAAATGTATTCTCTCATTTCGAATTGCATAAATCTACAGTTGTTCTTCTCAAACTGGCCGTTGTTTTTCTCAAAGAGTGATGTTTATTAAAATATTCGTTTACAAGAAAGAGCAGAGCTACAATTTGTTATTACTTTGTACAAATTAAAACATATTTTATAATAATTTAATAAATATGACATTAGCTCGAAAATTCAATATCGTTTAATTATCCTCATTTGACAATAACATTTTTTATTACTAATAAATAAATATAAAGATTACAACTGGGTCACAAAATATTTGCACAGATTAATAAAAGAGGAGAAATGTAGTATTAACATAAGTTATCTATGTCGGTCAGATTACATCGTATTAATCACGGCGCCCTGCGGCAACACCACAATTTCATAAAATCAATATTTTATATAGATACAATTTATATCCAGTAAACTTAACCATTCTTTTTTTAAAACTTCACACGCTATCTCGCACATACCTACCTACCCTGCAGGTGTGTACCCGAGTATACCTGAGAGCCTAGTGTTAAGACACTTCGTTCTTTATAAAGACAAGACACTTCCGTTTCCCACTTTCCGACGAATTTTGTTTTGCTAGAGCAGGAAAATGAAAATTGTTCATTCCTGCCTTCAGAAATCGAATCTATACCCTTAACATTGTAAATGTCAGCCGCTCAAATCGCAAATCGCAAGAAAACCAGCAGTAGGAGGAGTAAATATCGCTCTATCAGAAAAGATTATTTTTTATTAAATGAAACTATAGCAAAGCCATTTCATTGTTGGGTTAAATTGTATAGCTATATTTTACATATATAATAAATGTCAAAATGGCACACTTAAGACGTAGTACACATACATCTTAATAATGGTTGCGTCGGCGCAGGAATCCGGTAACTGAAGGCATTAGCAACCGCCCACTAGACGCGCGTGCCTTTTGTGTTTAGGTCTATGACACTTTGAACTTGTTATGAACATACTGTTTATGTGCATATTTACTAAAATTCCTTTAAGAAACGAAACTTAGAGAGATTCTTATAAAGTATCTTGGTGTTTTGATAGATTAAATGGGTAACATTAATGACAAATGACATTTACTTTTTTTATGAATACTGTATTGACATACACAAGTACTATCTATAAATAGTTGAAAGTACATTGTAAGATAAAAAAATGCCTATAAAGATCTATTACGCATACTAAATACCCAAACTCTGTCACCATTGATGGCAAAAAGACTTGAAAACAAGGATGCGTGATGTGAGAGGAAGGTGGAGACCTCGTTCGACCTTCGAATACCTACACAGTATTGATGATACTAGAGGAAAATCACGTAAAAAGCAGGATGACCACCTGGAGGGTAGGTATGAAGAGGTCGATGATAGCGAAAAAAATTATCCAGCAACTATACAAGCTACTACTGTAAACGAAGAAGAGGAAGAAGATCAAGATATGAAAACTATATATCTATTTTCCCGGGCAGTATCAGGGCATGATGTATGGGTATGGCAGATATGTCATTGGAAAAGTCGGCTTTCGGTATACCGAAAACAAACATTTTTCTATATCATATATTACGTAATGTATGTGTGTTTATTATAAGCAAGCAGCGATGTTAAATACTCTTGCGCAATTGAAAATATATTCATTTTCTATTTTTTTAGTTTTTAATTTATTAATATTATAATTAAAAATATTTGAATATTTGCATTTTACGTAATTTTAGAGACTTTGAGATGAATGATTTTGACTTGAAATATGTAGATGATGTGAAGTCTATCTATATATGCACATATTAATTTGAGTATTTGTTTATAAGTATTAATTATAACAAATGAAATTATCGATTTTGCAATTTTTTGACAACTATTTGTTTAGCTTCAAGCTGTATCCCGCACATAGTAGGCAAACATAGTGTCAAGACACTTGTTCCCCACTTTCCACCGGTTGAGTAGCGAAACTTAGTGCTTTGTGTCGTTACCAGAGCGAGGGAAATGGAAATATTAAGTATATAATTTTCAAGAGTGGGGATCGGACTCCCAACCTGTTGTGTTTATAGCCACGAGTGGCCTTAATTTGGCAAGATATAGCTACTTTACCAATTAAATAATAGTAAATAATAAGTAAAGTCAAAGTTATAACTATATGAAAGTTTTAATAGAAAGTGTCTAAGAAGGCCATCTTCATTCCTACTACGTAATTTAAATTTTAAGCTTCATCATAAGTTACACGGTTGTGACACAGATGGCGCTATGTAACCAATGGCTGGCATTGGTACGCCATAAAACATTTTAAGATGCATTCATTATCATTATATCATTTTGTTATTTTATTTTTTAAATTAAAATACCATTTTAAAAGTACCTGACCTTTTTAAAATTCATGAGCATAAAGTTAATATAAATTCAATAACATTGCGTTAAAAAAAATCTTAGATAATTTTTTGTAGTTGATTTTTGTTAGGCTCATTTACTGTATTTTGGGGCAAAGAGAAGTAGAAACCAGACTTGTGTACACTTTGTTTCTGTTTTCTGTGTATAAGTCAGTGACAACTCAGCACTTTTGACTATATTTATGTCGATATTTAATTATAAAAAAAATATTTTCTAACAAAAACGTTATATCATAACAAAAACAAAGAAATCTCACAAATAATATTCAGTAAAATTGTTTCTAATGAGCTACACATCCGAGCTCCGAGGATAGTATCATTACCTACTTTTTGTGTATAAATTATTAACATAAAAAGTATTTTCACTGTATTGTAGACATATTTTAATGTACATTAGGTTTATTTCCTTAACTAAAGGATGCATAATCTTAAAAACCATACAATGAAAATTTAGCTTTTATTTTAATTTTAATTTTAAGCGAATTTTCTTTCAAAGTAAATAATTTTTAAGCTTTAAGAAGATAAAATAAATAAATAATAAAATAATTGTTGTTAAAAGTTTACCTTTATCATCAGATTTTTTCGGTGTATTTTCCCACTGATGTCGAACTTTTTGCGACCAACTCACAGGGCTCTTTCTTCCTCTACTCCTTTCCCGGACTCTGCAAATTAATATATTCATAACATTATTTTTCACCATAAAAACTAAAATAAAAACACGAAAAGGAGAGAGACACAAGAGTCCTACGGTTTCCCCTAGTTTTTTAATACTAATGATATGATGGTAATATCGATGTTAGATAACGGTGTTTACTTAACTCTTTAGAAATTCATTGCTCGATACGCTCGCAACTAATTTTATAGGTCGCAAGTATAAATACTAGATAGCGTGTCAGCATTAACATTAATCAATGGTTGTGTAATAATTACATGTGTCTAAAGAGGATTTTTGTTCTCATAGAAAACATTCAAACATATGTATTAAAAACAATTAATAAAAATAATCACGATTACAAAATTTTTAACCATTTATTTACATTATGCATTCACTGTTTTTCAAGCTTAACGCAGGGTTGAAAAAGAGAACCTAATGTTTCAGACACTCCGATTCTCACTTTCCGCCCAATATTTATTCGTGTTCAATGTTGGATCGCCGCGCTTTGCTACCAGAGTCGAAATCGAGTCCACAACCATTGCGATCACAGTCAGATGCTGTTATGTCGCTGCGCAACAAAGGCGTCAATTTAACTCAATTAACTTACATGATAATTTTTTTCTCTTCATTTTTCTCTTCATCAGTCACCCAGTCGTCGCTTCTATCACTTCGATCGCTGACACTGGTCTCACTGCTCGGCACTTGGAAGGCTATCTCACGCCCATTGTAACTGAGCACAGATCTTTGACCGTAAATACTGTTCGTTTTCTGCTCACTAGAGAGTGTGGATTGACTTATATTGGATACGTTATCAAAAGACAACCTCTTCTGGACTGCTGACGTTAGCTGCTTTTTCAAATTATTCCGAAGTTTTACCATACTTGGACTATTAGGAATACTCTCGTAGCAATGAGATAAGGACGTTCCATCGCCATGCTTTATGGTGTCGTAAATATTTTCATTATCGTTGTAGCTTGTGTAGTCTGAGGAAACGAATGAATGGCGACTGCTATAATTTGGACTGCTGTCCTTAGATTTAGGAGGACGAGGTGGAATTTTTTCATAAATTCTCTCCGAACCAATTTTTTCATAACTTACTGTAGACGTGCCGCTCACTGATTTCGAGATAGAATAGTTCTTATCGTTGTCTTTACATAAATGAGGATCGTAATGCTCAGCGATTTGTATACCCGAACTGGATGTATGGCAGTACGGCTTAACAGGGGATTTGCAATATTCATAACCATCATCGCTGTCACCATCTCCTCGTGTACGTTCCTCAAGTTGACCACATAATTCATAATTATGGAGACTACTCTCATCTCCTTCAGGGTGAGATCTCATTTCCAAAAGACACTGATAAATATTTTCTTCTTGTTCGATATTATTTGATTGATCTATATCATTTCTTTCTGCTTCTTTAGGTATTTCTGGTAATGGGCAATTTATTTTTGAATTTCTTTCAGATTTTACTGGTATAACTACTACATTCTCATTATCACGTGGTTCTAATGGTTCATAATCATCTTCAACATCAACATCAGTCTTAACTTTAGATGTATAGCCAACAAGTACTTCTTTATTGCAAGCTTCAATTAAATTACTTTCAAAATCTGAGTTTTGATCAGCATCAGCATCTGATTTCTCAACATTTATTTGAGACTGCTCATTAATTGGTATTTGAGATTGCTCTTGAGTATTTTTTATTTCTTCGTCATCACAGCTGATAGTGGTCTCATTCATTATCACACTTACAAAACCGTAAGTACTTTCAGATGCCGATTTATCGAGATCCGAATAAATTTGACTACTTTTTCTACGCCAAAGAAAGGAGTCATTTGGAGTTATTTGTGTATTTACCTCTTGATATTCATTGTCATCGTCTACTAGTTTCTGTGTAGGTGTTACAGAAGGTATAATATCTTCAGATAGGTTCGTATTTACCAGTTCAGTGTCTTCTTGTATTATCTCAACAACGTGAAGTGGTAACTTGTCGGAATGTATATAGTTTGTCTTAAACTTATTTTTGTCATAAAGTAATTCTTTCTTTTTCACATCTGTTATGTTTTTTATTACAACAGGTTGTTTAGCTTGAAAGTCAGTAGCTATAGACTTAACACTTTTTATTTTAGGAATGCCATCTTTTAATACTAGGTTTTTTGTTAATACTAAAGAAGATTTTTTTTCAGGTACTTTTGGTTTTTCTTTAGGTGTAAGCGTCTTAGGAATTGAGCTACTTGGATTTTTTAATGTATTACTATTTGTTTGGGCACTGATTTCACATTCAAATTTTTTGATTACATTTCTTACATTAGTTTCAATTTGGATTTCTGCCGAATTCACTTTCGGAGATCCAACGTCATCCTTCTTTTTTCGTGGACTACCGTCAATTGTATCTGAACCACTTTGTTGTTCACTGGAATCATTATATTTTAAACGTTTTTTTGGGGATTTTGGAATTTTGTTGCCATCTGATTTAGAACGTATGACGCGTATCTTACCAGTTGAGCCTTCTGATAAAATTAATTTATCAATGGAATCTACGCTTGAACATCTTTTTCTGTTGCTCCGTCTTTTAGAATTTCTTCTATGACGTAACACTATTTTGATATTTGGACTAGAACTAAGAGTGGATGATGGTGTAGAACTGTTACTTGTAGAATGTCGAGATGCTGATTGCAAATTTTCTATTGTTTTTACTATTTTTGATTGTGAAATCCGACCACTGCTGCTATCATGCATTAAGTCATTGAACTTCTTCGTAAGTTCCGAAACCTTGCTACTAGTTATTGTCATAGTGGTTTTGGTGACAAGAGGTGGACGTCTGTAAGATGCAGATGCACTTTTTACTTTAAAACTTACTTTCCTTTGTTGATGATCTACCTGTCTTTTGTTATTTTTTGGAATATCAATAGGTACGCTATATTGTTTGTTTCTTTTACTATACTCTGGTGACTTTTGCTCGGTTCCTCCACCAGTACTTCTTGTATCATCACTCTCTGTAACAGTTACTATTTGTGCATAATGCAACGTTTTTTCTTTTTCTGTTTCGGATAGAGTTAATGGTTTTACGGAAGCATTCATAAAAGCTCTTTTGGTTTCATTTAATAATTTGTCTCTGTCATTTGTAGATGAAACAGGAGGTTTTATTGGTATTGAATAAATACATTTTTCGTTTAAGCTTTGCTTTTGTTTTATCGCCATAGTATCGGCTTCAGGTAATATAAAATTTTTCAATAGTGCTTTGATAGTGCCGTGCTCTTTCTCGTCCGTATTAAATTTTTTGATTGAAGATATAAAGTGTTTAGTGTTCATAGATTCGCCTGCCATTAGGTTGTTAAATAACATTTGTGTTGGATTTCTCTGGCTGGTTTTCTACGCCATCTGAAACAATTCAAATGATAAAATTAATATATGGTAATTACATATATGCAACCAATAACGTCAATATTGCAATAAATTTAACATATATTTTTATTAACTATTACTTTCGAGTATAGCTTTATAGAAGATCATAATATCTACCGATCTTGATCGTGATAAATGATTTATAAGCGAAAGTAGTTTGAGCTTAAATATATGTAAAATGTTGAATATATCTTCAATAACGTTTGGTTGTGGCTTTTAAGGAGTAAGCGCATTGGCATAAATTTTTATTTGAAAAATAAAATAATAAATCTATAAAAAGATTTTAAATGTTGAGAATTTGTCTTTTCATCAATAAATAAAAATTTTGAACTAAAAATGAAATATAATACAATTATAGTATACACGCAATGCCTCCAGAATTCGGGAGAAAGTGGGGAACGGAGTGTCTTAACACTAGGTTCCCTCTGCCTACCCTGCTGTGTGCGGGATATAGCGTACAGCAGATTTTTTTTAATACAAATGTTCAAAAATGTATAATCAATAAATTTAAAAAAAGTTCTGTATCGCGGAATTGAACTTCACCACTCTACAAACAACGAAAATGGGGAACAGAGTATCTTAGCAATAAGTACCCCATGCTTATCCTGCTATGTGCGGGTTACAGCGTGAAGGTAACGAAAAAACATCTACCGATCTATAACGTATTGTTTGTTACAAGGCTCTCACGGTATTGCGTCTGACATGGCATTTAGTTTGCTAACATCTAGAATTTCCGTAACGTTTAACCGGTTTTTATTAAATTCTTAGTAACCATTGTATTGTATGAACATGGTTTGATTGCTTTTTCTTTAGCTTATATTCAAAGGCTATTATGTAATAACAACATAAAATCTGATTAACTATTAAAAAAACAGATACAAATTAAATCATATTATAAAAAGTAAATTAACCTCACTTTTCCACCAGAAATGTGAGGTTCAACCGAACAAATTCTTCATCTCTATAACATAAGTATAGATATAGATAGATATATTTGTATCTCGTTTAACTCTAGCAAAGGAATACGCATAAAAATGTTTAGAAAACCGGCATTTCGGTATTCGCATGTTGTCGTCACCCACAACTGGTCCAAATTGGGTTCTATAGTCATTTGTATACAAAACAGATGAGGTCAATGACCACATAAATGTATGTATGTATGTTATTTGTCTAGTCGTAACCTTAATAATAATATTAGGGGTTTAATGACAAACTATTGTTTTATACGTTTAGTTTTAACATCAATTCATTTTACTTACATTTTTCTCATAAAAGTTAGTTTTTGTAAATTTAGTTAAGTAACTAAATTGCTCGTCCATGGTTTTTTGATTTAGTCGGCAAGTTAAGACATGTCTAAAAAAATACAATATGACAGAATATCAAAGTTTCTAGTCCATTATTTTCATTGTATTCCCTTTGTATGGTTAATCAAATAAAAATTTTCGAGGAGGTATTCCTGGAAAACTTTTATCGGAAAATTGGCAAGTAAATAAAACTCTGGCAGCAATTCAAAGCCTTTTAAGTTTTTTTTATGTATTATGTTAAAAAAATATTTTTAATACTAATAAAAAAATTATAAAAGATATCAAAGAAATATATTTTTGTAAATGTATAATTTATAAAAAAATTATAATATTAACAATAAAGTTAAATAAATTACAAATTGAGGCTAGTCGTGGCGCAGAGTCACAAAGTGTGACTGTAAAATCGACTGGTTGTGGGTTCGATCCCCACTTGAGGAAATGAAATGTATATTTCTTCGCTTTGGTGTCGTGGCAAAGAGTGACGTTGATTTCCGTCACTCAACACGCAATGCCTCCAGAACTCGGCGGAAAGTGGGGAGTTATTCTTAACACTAAGTTCAATCTGCTTACCCCACTGGATACGGGTTACAGCGTGAAGCAGACTTATAAATTACAAATTAGTTTTAGTTGCCAAAATGAAATGGAACTAAAATTGGTGTGGCCTTCTGCGTTTCCTTTTCGTGAACCTTGTACGGAACCGCAAGTATATATATGGATGGATTGTGCTTTAGGAATATTTTCCTATGGGTTTTCCTGCGAGTTCGGACGTGCATATTTTTTATTTATATAGCTTCACGCTGAAATCCGCAGCAGGCATATAGTAGGATAGAGAGAAACAAGTGTAAAGATACGTCCTTCATTTTCCATTTTATTTATATCTTAGCATATAGCACAATAAAATCATTGTAATACAGGCGCAGGTGAAGGCTTTTTTAAGTTCCACGAAGATCTTTAGAGAGTGGCAGGAATGATAACTATCATAAATATTATATGGAATAATTATTTTTCTACAATCACAAAGAGAGATTTAGACACTACTTATATCAAAAAAGGAGAGTCATTGGAAGCACTTCCTATGACAGCATTAACTTGTTACCATTGAAACAAGGCAAGTATGCCGTCACGAATCAATATATCTTATTATTACTTTTCCAAGTGTCCTGTTATTGTATGCCATGATTTCACGGCTATTTGAATGACAATGGTACTGAGGAACAAAAGGTGAGATGTTGCCAATGAACAGGTAACGTTTTGAGTAGCCGATACGACGCCAAGTGGTGGGAATATATGCGTGTATAAATAGTACGTAATGCATACATTCTATCTGTCGGTTTGCATGAGAAGACCTTACAATGATATCACAAAATATAAATAAAAAAATCAGTTTTAGTTTATGTTTATCTATGTAGTTAAGCGAAGTAGGTATAGAATAAATATACATGCATATAATCTTAAATTTTCCCCTATTGTAGATGGTCTATCTACTCTATAGGGTTATAAAATTTACGATAAATTTATATTTAATTTTGTCACTTTTGTCACAATTGGTTGTACTTTGAGTAAACAAATTACAAGTAATTGGACTGAGACACAATATTAATATGTCTATAGTTAACTATCAATAATATACTTATTAAAATCACCTTTTTGTAATTAAATGTTTTTATAGATATTCACTACTTCAAATTTATTTATAAATCGTTAGAGTATTGGATGTCGAAGATCGATAACGGATTTAATTTTTCTTAGAAAACGTTATTTACATGAGTAACGGTAATCGCAAGTGAGGTACGTAATCGACACAAAGCGTGTCTGTATACAAGTGGGCCAAATTATCAGTTTTTGAGCTCAAATACATACATAAGTACATGCTCTGTGCCTAATACGTGCTGTTTTTTTATCTTTAGGAACAAACCATGTTTTGTTGTAAATTGGACGTGCTATCATCGTATTGTTAGATGGAAGAAAGGGTATGGTGATATAAATAAAAAATAAAAGAAAAGCAGCGTCACATTAGGGTAGAAAAAACTTATTGTGGACATATTAGGTTTTATATTTTCCCCCCAAAAAATAATTTTGTGTTGAGTTGCGGAATTTACACCGTATAAAAATAATGACAGTGATTTTTATAAAGGAAGAAAAATACTATATTTCAAAATAGGGTCGGAAATCAAACAACACTCCGTAAAATATTGCTTATTACACAGATAAATCAAAATTTCTAAGCTCAATAGTTGGAGTCTGACCGTATAAAGTTGAAAACTAGATCAGAAAGTAAAACCATTACGGCTGTTGCTGTTATCATTTACGTTGTTTCAGATGTTATATCTAGGGCTCTTAAGCCAGAGGTCAAAAGCTTTCACTTGCCCTGGGAAAGTTCGATCAGCTTTTAAGTGTGATTTATCAGGTTAGACAAGACGACGTTATGGCGGAGTTGCACATTTAATATATCTCTAAAATATATGGGAAAAATGATTTCATTTTGATTTCACTTATAACAGTTTTGTACACAGGTACAAAACTGTTAAGTATCACTGGGAACATAGTGACGTAAATTGTATAATACCTTTAATTTTCGACCTATTCTAGGCAATTACGCAGAATGCATTATCTCTCTCTTCGTTTTCTAAGCAGAATAATAGCGAGCGAAACTTTCGCTCGCTATTATTAAATAAAAATAAATATTTATATCAACAAGTGAGTTTAAACAGTGTACAAGCACCTTATAATAAACACCTTCAAATATTTTAATAAACAAATTTCAATATATACTATATTGAAAAATCTAAATTGTTCATAATATATCACAGGAAATAATCAGTTAAAAAAATATATTAGAGAAATAATAAAACCGGTATCCTCAGGAAGTGTATGATCCCGTGCGCATTGCGCAACGTCGCGTGTCACCAATTACTAATTTGAAACGCGCACGCGCATCCAAATCTCGAAAGTTTATACGTGATAGAAATTACTTCTATTTCTAATAGCCATTTAGTTATACAATTGTTTGTTTGAGTCAATGTTTATCTATAGAACAAGTGTTATTTTTTTAGGGTTCCGTACCTTTTAGGGAAAAAAGAATCCTTATAAGATCACTTTGTTGTCCGTTCGTCTGTCTGTCTGAAATTCAAACCATATACTCAGATGTACGGTTCCATGATTTTCTAAGAGATACATATTTCTACATTTACTTAAATAAAAAAAAATATGGCTGTTTATTTTATAATACAATAACATAAAATTTCGTTTTCTCAAGGCACTTTCCCTGAAATTTTCAAAACATTGTGTATTGAGTGGTGAAACTTAACTACACTGTGATGATATTTTCCTTCTCGTGAGAAAAACCATGAAGATTTATAAATAATCAATACTTATAATAAAATCGTAGCGGATTTCTTTCTATTTTTTCCGTACATAGAAGATGACCTAGACATAAGAAAAAAATATTGGGGGCCCATAACAATGATTCTTAATGTTTTTTTAGAAACGGCTTAAACGATTTATATGAAGTTTTCATAATTGGATTTTGACAAGCTTCACTTAACATTATATGTATGTATCTTAAGATACATACATACGTTGTTAAATCCCAATCGATTCACAAATAAAAAAGTTATGTCAATATATAGAGTTTTGTGCGGCAATTGGTTAAAACTTTAGCTATGAATAGATGGATATTTTCCTAAAAATGAAATTGTAAAAGTAATTGAGATCAGAATATGAATAATTATTCTGTACAAGCATGCAAAACCACGCGGGGGCCACTTGTATGATTTCTATAGATAAAAAAAAACTAAACTAATTTTACGCCTTACTCCTAGCGGGGTAGTCAGAGAGAACGGAGCGCCAAACGCTACAGTTTCTACATACCTCTTTCGCCTCGTCCACTGTCATCAACTTCTTCATACATGCCCTCCGGGGGGTCCTCATTTATATACGTAATTATCTTATTATTTATATAGGCAATAATACTTACACCATAATATTATTATGATAGGAGCGAAACTCGGTACGTGATTATGTACTTGTCGCTGATGCTTATATACTTACTTTGTTGAAAGTAATAATTTTCTACATGTTTACGACGTGCAGACGTTGACGCGTGAAATAACATACTTATTACATATTTGTATAGACATAAAAGAAAAAGTTCTTATGAAAGCAAATTTCTTCGTAACAATATAATATTATTGGTTGTTATATAATTATTATTGTAAGTAATAGAAAATTAAGTGCCACTATGTCGTCTTTCATTAGTTAGATTGATGAATTAAATGAATAACCTAACCTACCTAATTTTAAGGATGTAATAGATATTCCTTTGGTCAAATCAAATCAAATCAGCTTCACGCTGTATCCCGCACACAGCAGGGCAGGCAGAG
>DWAO01000099.1:0-35458 GCA_018230605.1 Heliconius congener | reverse complement strand
TTGCCATTGCTGGCGACGTGACTCTACCACACGTACTTTAGTCGCCTCTTACGACCCCACCAGTACCAGGATGATCCTATTCTAGGCCGGAATCACACGGCAAGTCAAGGTCAAATATTACATATTATTGATATGAACCTTTAGCTTGTTGCTGCAACTGCTGCCACATGCTAGCTCTAGCAACTACACTATTGCTTTTCACTAATCCCAAGGCAAATCCAGATGAATTATCCATGTTCTCATCATCGCTGCCATTTCCTTCGGGACTCTGAAGAAGTTCGTTTTCCGTAGATTTTCTTACACGATCCATCTTGAGGAGACCTTGTTCAATAGAATTCGACGACCAGTCGTTAGTACTATTCGTCGCGTGGTTTTCATGTATTTCTTGACTTTCAATCAAGCCCAACTCCTCACCTGAAAATCGATAATTTCGTTATTAGTCTCGAGCACGAACAAAAATAGACATACACTAAATACAATATTGCGTGCACGTTTAACCGCGATCTTACGTTAAATATGAAGTAAAAATAATAACTCACTAAACGAATTAATACCAACTATTTTTAATTTAAACTATTTCTTGAGTGATAAATAGACGGTAACCTTTAAAATCAACCGGTGACAATGAATATTTTACGTATTACATTGACCTAAATAAAAGGAGTGAAGTATATCGCAAGGCTGAAATGAGTTTATTTTGAAAACGCCCAAATATGTGCAGGATATTCGTAATTATATTAAAAACACAAACAAACAACGACTAATGCAAGCTGAGTGTTTCGATTCTATTCATATGTTTCGTTTATGCCGCCATAACAGTTAGCTTTGATTGCTCTGCACACTAAATAAGTCAAAAGCAGTTTTCGGCGTACACTCATCCAGCGCGCCAAGCCGTTAAAAATAAATTTAAAGCTTATTCAAACTGACCAATTGCTATATACTATCGGTGATTAACATCATGTCTAATGTAATACTAACCAGAGTGCGGCCCGGAGTCGCGGGACGAAGCGCGATTGTAAACTCCGCTGTCACAAGACACGTTTAGGCTCCAGTTGTCGGCTTCGGCTTGGTTGCAATCGTCCTCGTCAAGAGCGCGGCTGTCTTCGTCTAGAGCCACGCGAACTTTGTTTACTTCTTGTTCGATTTCGTCGAGAGTAGATTGTTTTGCTTCACTGTCGGCGCAAATCTTTTCGAAATCTAAAAAAGTTGCTTCACCGAAACTATCGTCCTTGACAATAGCATTCTTCGAAGCACCGTCGATTGTTGGCAAGCTCGCGTGGAACAACTGGGAGTTGTACGTTGGGTTATCGAGGTCTGCAAAAGGATCCTTCTCAGGCTCCCCCACAAAAGGGCCCTTGGCCGAGAGAACAGCACCGGACTCGACGGAACGGGTCGGAAAACTACAGCCCGCGACGCCGAACGCTTGGAAATTCGCTTGGCCCGGCTCCAAGCTGCGAAATGAGAAAAGAAATGCGATAAAGTAGATCATACTCGTTGGTAAGAAAGAGATAGTCTCAATTTCAGTTCACCTTCATATATTCTGATGAATTATAGCGTGAGTGATTTGGACTGGCAGCCTTGTTTGTGAAATTAAGGGAGTTTGACAATGTACTCTACAAATCCATTTCCAGTTCAATACATTTTATACTAGTATTTTATTAATAATTATAAATTTCAAAATAAAAAAAGAAAAAATGCAAAAAATGTATAGAAAAGTATTATTTAAAACTATAAATAAAACAAAGCTACGTCGTAGCCAAAACATTACATTAAGAAGCAGCAATTAAGGACATATAGAGCTGACCGCATCAAATGTTCTGCTCATAAAACATTGAATGCGTGCTGCGAAGCACAGCATAGCCAGAAATAGTGTTGACCCAGTAACGACTGGAGCGCTTATTTCCGTCATCAAGTTGTTGTCTCAACTAGCGTACTACCAGTAAATGATACAAAAACCAAACTTAATCACCGACGATTAATGCAATGGCAGACACACTAAAATAAACTGACTATTTGCTCTCAAATTAGATGCGACTTATAAAACGAATGTGACAATATAATAAAAATACGACCAAGAAGACAGATAGCTCGCTTAGGGCTACGTATAAACAACTAATTTATGTGTATATTTATCAAATTTCAAATTGCAATAATGCTGAATAAATTGTGTACAATGGATATTTTATTCTATTTAAATAACAAATTAATTTATAACATATAAACTAGAATTAAAATTGCGTTACAAAAAAATTTACAAGTTAATATTAACGACTCCTGTTAATATTTATTAGGGTTTATTTTTAAAGAGGGTTAAATCTGTATAGGATATGATTTTTTTTAAATTATGCAAATGTTACATACCATTTTAACTCATACGTTTTTATAACATTATTATGTAACATTACCGAAAACAAGTATAAAATATTAAACGTACATGAGCTACTTACAAATAGAAATGAGGCCAGTCTTGCAGAAAACGGTACATTGCTTTACAATAAATATATCAGATTACTGCACTACAATAAATGTGACTATGTTGCAGTCCACATTTGTTTCTTACGTTATCTGGACTGAAAATGATTCAAACAGTAAACTGTACCGATGATGTCAGATGAATGTTCACAAAATTAGCGCCAAATGTTTACCAATATTACGAAAGTTAATTACTAAATACTTATCAAGATTAAGCACTTATGTATTCTTTAAAAAAAATCAAAAATAAACGTAACAAGGAATGCAATGGGATAGGCAATCTTACTTTAATTAAAACACAGTACTGTGAAACAGTATAGTATTGAAAAATACAACTTGAAAATAATATTTTAATATAAATGTTTATTGAATAAGTTCATAAAATGGATAGGAATTATTTTATGGAAAACTTTACCTAAATTATTCTTTCCTTTTCACAAAAGACATACACAAATATTTTTTTAAACATTATATTAAAAGAATTGGATTTTTTTTCGTTATATATTTTTTTTGCTATAGGTATACGTTGATCATATTACAAACGTTAGATATTCAGAATGTACGGTAAATTCAGAAGGTTCGATTACTAAACAGGCGTATTTCCACTTCATGTGTTAAGAGAACGCTAGGACCAAAGCGTAAATTCTACAACACCAAATCAAAACAATTGATACATGCCCACGCAGAGCGCTTGCTCATCAAAATAATGGCCAAGAGCCAAAATTTGGGTCGAACTTCAGCTACAACCGACACAAAGCGTAATAACCTTTGTACAAGAAAAGCTATATTTGAGGATGCTGTCCATGTGTTACGGAAGTTACATACCAGCCTCGAAAGAGTATAAATGAAAAATATTTGAATAAAGTGAATGCATTGTGTAGCCGAGAAGTCAATGGACTTTTTAAAAGTTTTAAGCCAAGAAATGTGGGAATCATAAACTGTTAATAGAGTTAGGATGTAGTGTCATTGTTTAAGCTTTTTTAATCCGTTTAATAGTAGCTTACCTGTATGTAATTGATCTCATTTCGTCTATTGTTACAGGTTGAGTTTTATGGCGTTCTTTATCTCGGTTTTTCACTTTAGATGTTGAGGGTTGATCTCTAAGAAAATTGTCCTTTGTGAGAGCCTCCTCCATGTTCTTTATACGAGAGGCGATTGACGGAAATGTTTTTGGGTTGTTGTCGGTATTTAATTTATCCTGATTCCAATCACTATTACTATGCTCACAAATTTCCTCGACTTTTAGTCTGCGATTATTCAAAATCGAGAGTAATTCGTCATTCACATCACACACTAAACTCATAGAACGAGGGTTGCCTTTAGGTCGCAAATTTCTTCGTCGAATGACAGCAGATGGATAATTTTCTTCCGCGTCGGGTGCGAGATTCAAGACTCGTCGCGGTCCAGCCGCCAACGCGTCGTTCGCGTCGCTACTAAAATTCGTCGCACTAATATTCACATCGTTATCTGCACAAAACGAAAGCCGTGGGCGCGGCGATTGGCTGCGTTCCCTAGTGAGACTTGAACCTCTCTGTTTTAGAATCGGTTTTACCGGCGCCTCGCATTCTGAGCCGGAGTGATCCGATGTCCTCGACCTAAGAAGTGACGGCCTGCGAGAACTTCTGTCGTCTTCGCTCAAATCAAAACTAGAAGTAAGTCCCTCTTCACCAGGTAACCTCCTTGAAGATTTCAGAATCGGTTTCTTAGGCAAATCAAAATCATGATCGTCGAATTCTGTTAATTTTTTTTTTAGAATAGGTTTCGGTGTCTCTGAATGCAAAATATCAGGAGAAGGCCTCTCCTCGGAAAGACTCTTCTTTTTAAGGATCGGTCTTACAGTTTCCTTATCGTCTTCCACGATCTCGGCCCCACCTGCAGCTGCCAGCAGCACAGCTTGAGCGATAGAAACATGAGAAGAAGTAGTACTGCTACTAGAGCTTGAATTAGATTTCCGCTTTAATATACCTTGTGGCTCTGGCGAACCGTGGGATACATCATCATTTAAATGATCTTCTTCACGGCTCATTTTCCTTTTTAAAATACCTTGTATTTGTCCATCAGGAGATCGATTTCTCACTACGTCTTCAAGAGAAGATCGTCTATTCTTAAGTATAGGCTTACAAGTATCCGAAGAACCATCATCTGCAAATGATACTTCTGGACTACAAGATCTTCTTCTTGCCACTTGAGACTCATCTAAACTTCGTCTCTTCTTCAAGATACCTTGACGTTGTCTATTTTCACTTCGACAATTTCGTGACTCGATCACGCTTGGCGAAAAGGTAACGGGGGGTGACGTAATGGAATGATTAGGAGGATTTGAAATGTTATTCTCCTCATTAATGGATTTTCGCTTTAGGATCGACACGGGTGTGTGTAGAGACATCGACGACGTTTCAGAGCGACGATTTTGACTAGATGTATCATTATTGAGATCAGAAAATATTGCAGATTGTTTTTCAAAGTCGATCAGTCTTTGTGCCGCCGTGTCTATATCTTTTAATCTTTCAGTTACACCCCGACTCAAGGGAGGACTTTCACTTGTAAGTCCATAATTGTAAGTATGACTACTGTTTTTCTGTTCAGATGTTGATGGGAACAAGGAATCGTAACGAGGCGGATCTGGTACAGTTGCGTGAGATTTATGGCTATGTAAATTATTTGATAATTTGTTAACTCTATCTAACGTTTGTTTTGTCAAAGCTGCTAAACTATCCATTTCTTGTGAGAGTCGAGAACTTGTATGTGGTCTAACGGTTTCATGAAGAGTAGACATTTTTGAGGAATCTTTTAAATTACTCAATTCACTAGCATTAGTTTCCACAGTAGAGTTAGTATTTAAGTTAACATTCAATATAATTTTGCTAGGTAGTTTTGCTGTCGCATTTTCACTCTTCGAAGAATTATCTAAACTAGTCAGTCTTTTCTTTGAATTATGATATTTTTCTTTTAGTTTTTCACTATCTTTTTGAGCTCGTTGTACTTTATCCTTACGCGAATTTTCTAACTCAATTTTTACTTTTTCGGGACTTCTACGTAAAGATCTTCCTCTCGGCGATTCTGATTTAGATTTCGTATTATCTAATTTCGTTGTCGTTTCCTTCATAGATTCCTGCTTAGAAGGTGATATAGAGTTACACGTCGATTTTTCCGGGATTCTTCTAGACAGTGGTATGCAGCTAGGTCTAGTACTCGTTTCAGAACTACGTCGCTTTTCTGGTGATTTTGATGAAACTGATTTTACTGGACTAGCCTTATATCCGAAATGTAAATTTATATTATTTTTTGTTGATAACTTGGATGACTGTTGTAATGTTTCGTTTTTGCCATGTGGTGTTTCGATTGATCGACGACTTCTTGCCTTTGTGACAGTTACTGCAACAACAGAAAAATAAAATAAATTATGATTTATGAATAGCAGAGAGTATTAGTGATGCATGTAAAAAAACATTAAAATAATTCTTGTCATGTGACATACGATATATACGACTACTTCGCTAGGGATAAAGCGTGAAACCAGTAGGAGTAGGATTTACGCTTTACACTTATGGCTTGGTAACTATACTTTGTACAGAGGGCATTGTATTTTTAAATTAAAAGATGTGATGTTTTTCAGTTAAATATTGTAATAAATAATAAACTCAAAAAGTACGTATATTACTATTGCGTAAGTAAGTATATTACTATTTTTTTCTTAAGTTCTCAATAAAAAAAATACACTTAGTCATCATTACTATCAAATATCGATGATGACACAGTTATGTGGTTAACATTTAACAGTAATTTCATATAACATCAAATAGGAATATGATCTACCATTATGTGGAAACATTGAAGGCTGTGGTATGGGCGGTTTGGAACCACAACGTACAAGAAATAACATACGTCAGGTATATTATAAGTTATGTCAAAGTGAGTTTAAGCCAAAGTATACTATAGAAAGTGTCTTTAAAGTGAATATAACAAAACAAAAACATCACCTAAACATTGACATAAAGGTTTATTAGCATTATTGGCATATCATTATATAGACAATGCAATTCTAACTTAACAAATAAATAAAAAAAATATAACAATTTAGATGTCAAAGACCTCCCTCATCCAAGAAGTGTTTCTAAAAAATCTATAGTACCTACAATTATTTAAAGGTTAAAATAGCATCATACTGTGCCATTACGTGTAATGTAGCGAAATAAAAAACCTTTTATTTTTATCTTACGACGCTCCATTAGTAAGTAACTCGATACTAATAATCTTCGTATTTACATCCAGCAACATTAAATCAGAATTACACTTGCAAATACAGTCTTACTAAAGTAATAAATTAAAGTTAAATGTATATTTATACAGTACCTACTACAATATAAAGAAATAAATAACAAGACTCCGGCGATAGTTGAATATGGAAACATGCCACCTTAAAATTTGTATTCAATTTTTAACTGTGGGAATTACTAAAAACATGTAATAATACTAGCGAGCCACTCGCGACTTCGCCCGTTTTTACTGCAAAATTATTAATGTACTTAAATTGCATTACTTTAGTTTTCTAATAATTATATTATTTTAAGCACAATATCTATACATTTAAAGAAAAATATTTTATAACAATTTTGTCGAAAAATATTGTTTAAAATGGTATAACTTTTTTATTTATAACCTAATACAAATAAAGCAAACACTAAAGTTTAAAAAAAGCTTGCCAAAATACAATAATCCGAATTATTGAACTAGAGTAGGTAGTACAATAGTGCAATTAAATCGATTAAGCAGTTTCTGAGATTAGCGTGACAAACATATAGAAAACAGACAAAAATAAAAAAAACATTGTTTTTGGTTCTCTTACATTTATAATAAATACCACCAATATTTATATACAATCCTTCAATCAATGTACATATATCGAGTCGTTACGATTTTATTACAAATATAGATACAAACTAAACACAATGTTACCGTCAAGTGAAATAAAAATGAATGTTTATTGACCTAGTCCATAACGGTTAGAGAGCACGTGAAAAATTCTAATTCGTCATTGTGTTCATAGAATTCATAGAAATCCAATGACCAAGGTTAGTTAGTAATTAATAGAGTAAAAAAAAGATCTGCTTGCAAAAAATTATGCTTTAAGAACCAATAAAGTTTTAGTGAATATAATACAAATTGCACACTCACATTTTGCTACAATCCTCTGGTATAAAAAATAATGCAATAAAAACCACTGTTATAAATGGAATTAAAGTGTATGTAAATAAAATTTTAAGCATAATGCCATTAACATACATATGCTATCTAATATCAAAAAGCGATTATAATAGTTTACTTTTGATTTTCTTTTATATTATTTATCGAATATATAATTATATCCGTCGACGGTCTTAAATGCAGTAGTGGCGAAGGGGCGTTAGCGCGCGGCTAGGAAACGCGAGGGTTATGGCTTCGGTTATGGCTTGGGCGTATGAAATATTTAATATTTTATTTTCCCTCTTTTATTCTCCTCTGGTTAGGAGGCAAAGAGCGGCCGTTTCTTAATTCCTTCACTGCAAACACGATGCTTCGAGAATTCGACGGAAAATGGAGAACGAAAGTGTCTTAATGAGAATAGCGTGTTTCGGTACAAAATTTCCGGTTTCCCCTGCCTACCCTTCTATGTGCGATATAGCGTAAAGCTAAAAAAATACATAAAGGTTTTCCAATAAATTTAATAATTATTGTAAATTCTTTAGTTCTATTCATATATTGCGTTTAGAAATATCGTCGAATATAAACTTTATAGACTAATTTTGAACGAATGTCACAAAAACGGTAAAATTTGACAAAAGCTAGACCTAATACATTGTACGGCCTACTTTGATCCCTTATACAAAGGCAAATGTAATACAGGTGGAAAGTTCGTGTAGTGTTCGCGTGGAACTAGCAGCCTTTGTGTATTAACTTTGAAGTTAATTTTTTAAAACTTCATTTTCGTCATTAAAATGCTTCACAAATTGATTTTTTTTATCAGCTTCACGTTGTATCCCGCGTGTAGCAGGGTAAGTAGAGGGAGCCTAGTGTTAAGACACTGCGCCAAACTTTCCACCGAATTCTGAAGATATTGCTCTGAAGATATTAAATATTTAATTTCCTCAAGTAGAAATCGAACCTACAACCTGTCGCGTTTACAGTAACAAGCTTGTTCCCCTGCGCCACGTCTCTCCTCTAACAAATTACAAATTGATATGTAACAGAGGAAACTTTCTAATACTGTTGATGCTTGAAATGGCAAAAATATAATTATAACACGCCTAAAGATACTTCAGCGAAGATTGATGACACAAAGTTTGAATAATATGAAGCAAATTTTGGAGCCTATAAAATTGGAAATTTTCATCGTTTTACTCGTATGTCGGCTGCTGTTCAAAGTATAGGGACTCTTTGTGTAACCTAAGTAAACAAAAACATTTATATAAAAGACCTTGAGAGTTTTTTGAATAAAACATGTTTATATAAATTATTAGTACCCATTTCAGTTGTTAAAAAAATTTACTATAATTTTGTAATCGTATAAGCGATACAATGTTAGGTTATTTCTAGATATACTTCTTAGTTTAGTTACCTAATATTTAAAACGGTTTCTGATAATATTATACGAGATCTGTTATCAACATCTTAAATTAATGATATCTATTCAAGAAGACACATAAAAAAAACCATTCATTATCTGTTAATTTCAAATATATTTTAGATAAAAATATAAATAAATTTAGATATTATAAATTATAATAACTATAAAAAGAAAGATATAATAATTGAGACCAGTCAAGGCACAGGCGTGTGACTTTGAACGTTAAAAGTTGTGGGTTCGCTTCCCACTTGGGGAAATATTTAATATGTTTTCGCTATAGTGTCGAGGTAAGCCGCGGCTAGCGTTACTTGTTCGTTTGCTATTGAAGCTATATATATATATATATATATATATATATATATATATATATATATATATATATAAATCATTCACGATGTCATCGTCCCAGACAGCTGTAGAGAACCCGTGGACTAATAGGGGTGAAGGTCAGAATATAAAATCATTTTTAAATTTTTACTATTCACGATAAGTTTTGTCTATTCAAGTTTAAACTTTTTATAGCTTTTGAAAGTTAAAATAAATGGACATTATAAAAATGTTATGTTATTACAACTGGCAACTAAGTTAATATCGCCCCTGACCTGGCACCCGGCGGACCGTAAAAATCAATTTGAAGGCAATTAAACATGATATTCTAAAGTGAGATAATAAATATTTTTATGTTTATTGAATATCTACTATGATAATCCTACCGATATCCCACTATCCTATCCTTCTAATATTGTAAATGTGAAAGTTTGCGGGGGTGAATGCTTGTTCCACTTTCGATTTAGACGAAACTTTATAATAATATATCTTTCACATCAGAATAACACATAGACTAGAATTTATGTAGCAACGATAAGTCAAAGTGAGCGAAGCCACGATCTAGTTGCTAGTTTAATTGTATGTGGGAAAAACAACGAAGATTTAATACTTTTAGTTCAGAAAAGAGTAAGGAGATGGAGTAGGGAGGAGGAGGAGATGATTAACACGCGAAAGGTTTCGTCTTACATAATCTACGATGTATCGTTGGTAACTATAACTATAAAAACTTAGAGGACAGTATTAAAGTAATAGAACTCTTTGAAGAGATAATAAAATAATTATATAACTTTTACGAACTCTTGCTTGGACGACTCTTTAGTTGATTTGAGAGAGAATCATGAAAAATTTATGTTGAGGCAATACAATAAATGTACAATAAAAAATATATATAAATTGAAAGTTACGATGGACGAGATGCCGGGCGCTTTATGTTCTTCCTTATACAGCAGTAATAGGAAAATGTTGGGAGATAAAATAAATGACATTTTCGTTAAAAGCTATAAAAAAAATAATTGTATACATCATGTCTCGAAAGATGCATTTTCATGGAAGGTCGTAGCGCCGGGGCACAAAGATGTAATCACTAGTTCTTGGTTCGATCCGAAAATTGTGGCGAAACATGGGAAACGGAGTGTCTAAACACTAAGTTCCCTTTTTTGCCCATTCTGCCGTGTGCGGAATACAGTGTGAGGTTTGTGATTTTTCGAAAGATAAAGAACAAAAAACATATTATTTTCTTAAACAACATTCAGATTTGCGAACAACAATTGTTATTAGCAACACTAAATTACGAAGTTTATACATACATTTTTCGAAGGTTATTCAGAAAACAAATAATATAATAAAGATGGATTATAAAACCATTCACTCAAATTTTTACAATTATTCATTCATTAAATAAATAATATAACGTTAAGACGTATTTATTAAACTTTTAATTACTTTATTCATGTTCGTTGGTTCTTTTTTATTTAAATTAATAATTATTAACTAAATGAATTTAGGGATCAGAGTAAAATAATTTTAAGATTCTAATTAAATATCCATAAACTAATTAAAAAACTTTATGTATGTAAATATAACTATATACAACACTTTTCAAATTTATAATTTGATTATAAATTATAACTGAAATCAAGTCAAAGTAACGAGCTAAGGTCAACGGCTACCCCAGAATCCCTGAGTAATGGGCCCAATGACATAGGGTCGCAGGTTCGTAGAACTCCAAAGGATAACGACCCTGATCAAAATTTTGCGAAATTAATTAACATAATATGTTGGTGTAAATATATGATATAAAACATTTCAATATAGGTGAAATTTGCTTACCTATGTAACAATCAAAAAATTATGCTAGTTTTAACACAGTACATACATATAATGCACAACAATTTTGTAAAAATAATGTCCGTCGTGGCACAGTAGCGCAAATCTTTACCTGTAAATTGTTGTGGGTTCGATTTGAACTGAGAGGAATGAATTATTGAATATTTTCACTTCCTTGCTTGCTGTAACTGTTCCTATCCCTGCTGTAACAGAGCAAAGGGCGGCGTTGAGTTTTGTCACTCAACACACCTCGAAAATTTGGTAGAAAATAGAGAACGGGTACAAATCACGCAGAAAATTTCGGCTTCAATGAAATTACGTAAGCGAATTAATGTAATACTTGGATACATTATTAACAGTTAAGTTACGACACAACGTATGCATAAATGATTTAAAGTATATGTCATTGTATGGATTATGTAGTGGTGGACACCGTCCTACAGTAATCATCTATCTGATATGAAAATTGAAAACGTAAGCCAAATAAAGTAATGTAATACATAATTTTTTGTGTCTCAAATCCATCGCCTTTTGCGTTCTCATATTTAATATAGTTTTGACTCCTTTTAGACTCAGTGTTACAATAATAACTAAATAATGAAACTCAATGATCAAAAACTGACCTAGGAAGCACTTTTATTGTTGCGGCCAATATTTTACTAACTTACAACCACCATTGTATGTAATTAGACGTATTTTAATATTAAAACGAAAGAATAATATTATAGTTTACTTAAAAATCTATATGTTTATTAAAGTTTAGTTATGTCATCTTAAATATAACTGCATAATATTTATTTTTAAGTTAAATTAAACGACGAAAAAGACATTAAACGATATGCTAAATTAAATTGTAATGAAATTGAATGAATACATATTTTATAATTATTTATTACACTAATTCTTTAACAGAAAAAACTGTTTTCGATTAAGAAAAACCGTAAAAGTATAATTATATAGACCTTATAACAGAGTTAGGTATTATATTATATTATTTGCAACTTGAGAAAGCAAATAATTTAAGAATATATCAAAAACAAAATAAAAGTTTATTTGGTGAGGTTTGCCAAAGTACTGCGTGCGTATTACAAACAAGTAGCGGGCTCTGAGATTACGTTATTCACATTAATTAAAGATTTACATTTCAAACACCAAGGATTTTCAATTTATGTAGCGCCGCGAAGTTGTTACCGTAGCAAAGATTTCGATTAACATGAAAATAATTCTATGCGTGTATTTAAAACAGTATTCGCTTTCCCTTTTCCGCCATATAAAATGCAAGGTTTCTGCAACTTATGAAAACAAAAAAGATATAATCAATTAGTAAAACGGAAAGTAACGTCTCTTAACTTTGATAACTACAGAATTAACCAATAAACCATTTTGATATGTAAAGCTTTTTAAAACCAGTTCGAAATTGTGAAACTTTTACTGTACAATTAAGTTGGACGTTATCATTTTACCCATTTCCAAAATAAAAGTTAATAAGTTGGAACTCTTGTTTGTGACAGTTGAATGTATTTACCTGCTTAAAGTTGTATAATGTGCTCACTCCTATATAAAACTCTAACTCCCTTGCGGTAAGATTTACAAGTGGGTAAACAGATCAAGTACCACCGTAAATCTTTGAAGTTGAAAAATATGTAAATAGGTTATGTGGCGCAGTGAGCAAATGTCTTTTTATAAACCTAATGGTCGTAGGTCGTAGGTTCGATAACCACTGGGGGTGATAATGATTATACTACTCTCGCTCGACAAGACAAATGATGATGATTCCCGTCACTCTCCATGCAAAGTATACAAAACCTGCCCGGAAAGCGGAGAATTGTCTGGGCACTATTCTCTCTCTATCTATTCTGCTGCAGCAAAATGCGCAAATTCGTATTAAATAGGACTCGTGACCCCAGTATTGAACTTGCCTAATAGGGTAATGGTTAGTGACCCTAACGCTTAGACGGAAGTCATGTATTCATTTCCCTCTCAAAAAATATACATATTTATATAACTGCAAATGTTTGTGCAATGACTGGCTCGTAATAACAATATTTTTTCAGAGATAGCAGTAGATAGTCCTAATATTTCAAAATAAAAATACGGTGTATTCCGCACATAGCAGGGTAGATACAGGGAACCTAATGTTAAGACACTCCGTCATTGGAAAATAAATAAGAATTTTGCTTTCGTACACATAACATAGAGTGGATAGCTATATGGACTGCAATTTTATAAAAATATGCGGTGAAGCTGAGTAACGATGAGTCAGTCTGTGACCGGTTTCTTGATATTATTTTACTGCAACTCAACTGTAAAGGTTCATTTTATCGTCAGTAGTAGGTACTAAGACAGCATTTTTTTATATTATAGTTTGTTACTTAAGTTCTGTTTAGAAAGGGGTTCAATATTTCAGTATTTCAAGTTCAAATACTTTGAGAACTTTCATATGCAAATCATCTCTGTAACAAAGTTACTCTCTCTATCCATCTAACTAAGAATTAAACACATTACATTGATATCCTAGTGCTAAGAACAAGTGCTTTTAATGACCTAATTAAATAAAGAATATTATGAGTTTGAATCAATATTTTAGATAAACTTTTGTATTAAAAACTGTATAATTAAGACCGATATAAATATATTACAATGAAGTTGCTCTGCAAAAACAGTTTATTTATTTAATCTAACCTACATTATACAACAGCCAGTGTATGAAGGTTAGATTAAATAAATATTGAGGTCAGTCCTGGCCCAGAGACACAACCGTATGACTGTAAACGCGATGGGTTGTGGCTCTATTCTCACTTGACCATATGAAATATTTAATATTTTAATTTAAAATAGTAAAGGCGGCGTTGAGTTCCACGCTTAACACTTCCTCCTGAATTCAATGTCCGAATTCGGAAAGCGGGGAACGTAAATGTCTTAATGGAAACGGAATATCTAACACTAGATTACTGTTCTTACTACAACACTAGATTATGTTCCATCCGCCTAACCTGATACACGCGGGAAACGCGTGAAATTAAAAAAAAAATAACAGCAGCATAGTAATAAATTTTCTAATTTATATAAAGTAATTAAAATAAAAATAGTACGCGTTTCTCGTTTTTTCCTCCACAATTCTTTGTAATAAGCTTTACGTAGATGAAGCTTTATAAATAAATCTACCCGCAGTGTACTCTGAAAGAACGCAGAGGATTAATCGTATTAAGCCGGGCTTAGTGTGTCATAGTGCATAGGTAAGTTGCTCGAAATGCCGTAGATTCAAATTTGGAGGTTTAATTAAGTTTTGAGAGTGGAAAAATGTGAAAATGTAACTTGGTTAGCTAGAGCTATAAGACTTGTATATGTTAAGCCAAATAACGTCATTACAAATTTTGTGTCAATTTTTTTTAATAGAAAATATAAAATTATGTTTAAAATGCCTGTATTATACATACATTAAAATGGTAAATGCAGATTCAAACACAAGTTCATAGTAATAATAAAGCTAGTTTGTAAGTAGGTACGTAATGTGTAGTAAGCACTTCCTTAAATAAATAAAGAGCTTTGTGTGATGCATCTAATGGCCTCGACACTATAACCATTAATATTATATTTTATGTTTCTATATATATAAAAGTTCTTATTTCTGATTCACGCTGTAAACCGCAAACAGCAGAGTAAGCACCTTCCGTCGAAGACATGAAAATATTAATAAATAATAATTCATTCCCTCAAGTGGAGAACGAACATACAACCGTCGCGTCACAGTCACGCCTTCTTCCCCATGCACCACGACGGTCCTTCTTAATCTTTTATAATATAAAAGATTAAGAAGAAAAAATATTTATATACCTGAATAAAACCATAAGATTTCCGCCTTTTTTTCTGAAATAACATATATATTGTAGAATATTTTATGTCGGTGATACCATTTAAGGGCGAACAATGAAAATCTTAGAAGGCATTAAACAAAGATTACTAAAACCCACGCAACAAAACAATCATGATTTGCGATAACGCGATTCTAATAATAATAATTACCTACCTGTAGATACCTGTTTGTACATTAAAGGGGCTTGCTTTTAGGATTTTAAAATTAAAAAATAAAATAGTTATTACTAACTTCGTAGTAGTATCCTCTCCCCTCTCTCTCTATCCAGTTAGTAATAATAATAATTTATTTTTTTTAAAACATTTCTAATTAGTTCTAAATGTTATAACAAAAATAAATAGCATATATTTTCAACTGTAGTGTATATTAAAATTAAGTTCTTAAATATTTAAATGTATACTGTAAATGCGATTTTATGGTTCATGGTTCGATCCAACTCACGGGAATGAATTTATGTTTGTTCGCCCGCTCTGATAAAACAAAGCGCAACGTTGACTTCCGTCACTCAACACGAAAAACGTATTGTCTTGACACTAGCATCCCTCCCTGCCTTGTTCGCAGGATGTAGCAAAAAAGTAAAAATTGAACAAAAACAAAAGCTCCATATGGAAGCCTTTAAGAAAATAATAAAATTAATAAACAACACCAAAATCTTTTAAAATAATAATACCTGTAGTTAATTTTATTGTTTAATAATAATTAAAGTGTTCTATAATCAATTATTATTATTATTATTAAAGCAATGGGATCTAATGAAACGGAATTGTAGGCAAGGAATGAAAGGCAATAGAGGCTCAAACATGCTTCATTTATCGCCTAATGAATACGAAGCGACGTCATTACGTTGAAAATATAAATAAAACGATCGCGTTTTAATTTAATTCTTTTTTACCATTCAAATGATACTTATAAAGTGGAGAGGTCGATTTAAATATTGTTCGATACATTTTAAGTATACTTTGGTATTTGGTTTTTTTATGCGTATATTCGGCGTTTTCGAATGTCGTATAACAAAAGCTTTTGTAGTAATATTTGTTCCTAAAATTTATAAAAACTATATCTATTATTTAAAATTTAAATATATAATGTCATACGTCAGCTTTACGCTGTATCCTGCGTTGACGTTGCACTTTGTCTTGTAACTAGGGCGAAGGAATGAAGATATTAATAAATTATTATTTATTGACCCGAGTGGCAATCGAATCCACAACCGCCGCGTTTGTGTCCCTTAGCCATGACGGCCTACAATATAATAAACAAGTATTAAACTTAAATTGTAGACCGACGTAATAGTGTTTATTAGTTTATTGATGTATGTATGTTTGTTCAAAAAACAAAATATATAACTCGACTACTCGAAACTACAAAACATTATAATAAATACAACTACAAAACTAAGATAGTTCTGTAGAAACGTATAAACGGACAAATTAAATATCCATTACATACTACATTTAATTTTCGTGTACTTACATAGTATCAATCGGTGATAAAGTTAAATTGTACGGTAAATTATTCTGTAGGCAACCTTCAACAAGGTAATACAATTAAGGGTATCGCATTTGACAATTTTCACATTAAATTGCTAGATTAGCGAAACACAATTGAATTGTATGTTGAAATCAATTTCAGAAAGCACTTCATATATAGCAGGGCACACAGAGCGATATGAGTCCGTCATGGCACAGGGCACAAGAGTGTGACTGTAACGCGACGCTTTTGGATTCGTTTCCCGAGTGAGAAACTCGGGGAAATGAATGAATATTTTCGTTTTCTTCGCTCTGGTACCAAAAGAAATCCTCAGATTGGCACACAATGCCCACGAAAAATCACGAAATAAAAAATAATAACATATACAGCAACATATTAAAAGCTTTGTAGGTTGTAAATAAATTTAACATTTACATTTCACAATATGTTTAAGTACAGCTGCACCAAATGAAGTTTTAAAAGCTGCCGTTGTATATTACTTGTAACCTTGTTGGATGCAAAAGTCTATTACTTAATAGAAAGTATGTTTTAAACAGATACGTATTTTTATTTCTTATATCTTTTAATTTATTTTAATAAATATTAAGGTTAAATAATAAAAGTTACATAAATTGAATTTAATTCAACATTTTCATTCCGAAATATAAATTATTAACTTAATAAGTATTCCAGATAAAGTAAGTATGTATTTTATAAACCAAATAGACCATTAACGAGTATTTTATAATTATACATTAAATTGTACAAATTTTCAAAATAATAAAATTTCATAAGAATGAATACGATAGCCAAAAGTTCTGGAAAAACAACTTATAGCGACGGTCTTGTGGAAGCAACGAACTGTTCTTATACAATCAAATACAAACATCCTAGTTTGCAGAAATCAGTTATATGTATGTTTGTCCTGGGTTTAATATAAGAAAACTTATTATTAAGAAGGCGTTACTTCAGATAAACAGTGTAACATTAAATGTGATGAAACATTATTAAGAAGATTATATTTATAATACAGAATAATCCAATATTAAGAGATGACCGACGGCCGCGGAAAGGCGCACTGTTGCCGGTAACTGGGTTAACGGTGCCTTAGCTGCATTGATGAGACGGCAAAATGTCAGCTCAGTTGCACTTTTGGCGAGACGTGGGTATTACAGAAGGAGAATGAAGAAAGATGAATGCTGTGGAGATGCGATGTCTTCTTAGGATATGCGGAGTCAGCTAAGCTAATCGAATCCGCAATGAAGAGATACACAATTTGGCCACGTCCAACGGATAAGTGATAAAAGAATGGCAAAAAAGATTTAAGATGGAAAAGTGAGCGGTAAGAGAGGTAGGGGGGGACCTCGGGCGACCTTCGAAAACACATTATAAAAGATACTAGAGGAAGGTCACATAAAAAGCACGACGACCCCCCAAAGGGCATGTACGAAAAAGGTTGACAGTGGACGAGGCGAAAGAGGTATGCAGAGACCGTGGCGTTTGGCGCTCTGTTCTCTCTGACTACTCTGCTAGGGATACAGCTTGAACGTAGTACAGTATAGTATAAGAGACCGTCGTGGTGCAGGAGAACAAGCATGTGACTGTAAACCGATGGTTGTGAAGGAATGAATAATTATTTTAATATTTTAATTTCCTTGCAGTGGTATTAAGGCAAGCACGTTGTGCGGAAAAACAATGCAATATTAAAAAAAAAAAAAATCTTAGAAGAACCTTAAATACTAGTGGCATACGTATATAGAAAAGCTAATTTTGAACTTGTGACCTAAAACCGATCGTTCATTAAACTCATAGCCACTACTTTACTCTAGTTGAGTTCAAATTATAAAATTCAACTTTAAGCATATTATGCATAATAAAACGCTTAAAAGCGCTAAATGCAGAGTAGATTATAGATTTAGAATCTCTCACAATATGCACGCGAGAAAAGGCATATCCGGAAGATCAAAGAGTGTTTAATAGAAAATTTATAACGTCCGTTCATATAGAGCGAAGTTGATAATGTTTGTTGGCATTTATTAGAATATAATTCAATACGTTAATGCAGAACGTTTGAGTGATATATGGAAGAAAACAAAAACTTGGCACCCCAGACTTATTACTTGTATGGACACGGACATGTCACGCCTATAAATAATTATGATGAATTTTTCGAATATAAATTAAAATACGCTTAATAGAACTGTATCAAAATGCTTTTTATACTGTTCAGTTATTCATTCATTTTTAGGGTTCCGCGCCAAGAGGGTAAAACGGGACTCTATTACTACCACTCCGCTGTCTGTCTGTCTGTCTGTCAGCGTGCTCAATAACTATTTCTCTATGAAACGTTTTTATTGTATGTACAATTATACATACATATGTGCATCAAATGTACATGTTTGCCTTTTTAGCAAAATACATATTTTTATAATTTACAGGGGCTTACCTAATTAAAATATATATTAATGTCATAAAAATTGTAATCCCTATCAGGAAATTCTGAAATCCACCTGCTAATAAGACCAAGTATATAGACTTACTCGCTACCTTGTTACATAACTTGTGTACTTAATATGAATAGAGCTGATTAAAACCAGAGCATGAATGTTAGTATAACTTAACTTAGCTTCAAGCTGTAGTCAGAGCGAACGGAGCGCCACACGGTACGGTGTCTACATACCTCTTTCGCCTCGTCCACAACTGTCATCAACCTCTTCAAACATGCCCTTGGGGGGACCTCTCATACTTTTTAAGTGACCTTCCTACAGTATCTCTGATACTATGTTTTCGTATCCCCTCCCATCCTCTCACTTTTCCGTCGTAAATTTTAATATAATAATAAAAAATAATCTTTTAGTATATATCTGTGGATATATTAAATTGATAATTCGTTAAAAACAATTTCAATTATTTATAATATTAACTATTGAAGTATGTATGTATATATATATATATATATATATATATATATATATATAATATTTTACAGAGTAACCAAAATATATTGGATGATTGATGTTTCATCAAGCTTTTAAGATTTTTTTTTCATTTTACAGGTTTAGGACCCATTATTTGTCTTTTGTAGTTAAAACAATATCTAATTTAAATCATTCTTTATTTTGTAATAAAATTTTGTAATTTGATTATTCAAACAGTGGTTTCTTCGTATTTTACAAATGAAATGTACCAGACGTGGTTTACAATGGAACTCATTTATACGCGAATAAATCATGTCAGTCATTCGTTACCAATTTAAATAAATTTTTATTAACAGCAAACATTTTATCTATTAAGAAAAATGTATTCTAAAATACAATTCTAGGAACTTCGTCGTGTTAGGGCGAACGTGACTGTACTATGTGATAACTGTAAACTCGATTCATCATTTTTTGATCAATAATAAATGTTATGTATTTTTTTCATATATTTTTTCATCTGAGGTAAAGTAATAAATACTAAAACGATTGATATATAAATTAACATGTTTACCAATTATTTATACTACACTCAAGACAAAACAAAAAATGTTAAATATTTATAATATTATAGAAAAAAGGGGTGATACAATTTAAATAGCTATATTTATTTATTCTTAATTCATATTTATTGTAAAAACTCTGTAATTTTATATTAACCAAATGCCAATTATTGTATATAAAATTTAATAAGCTCTATACAAATTATAAAAAATCATCTTCATCATTATTATACATTATATCACAAAATAAAATTTATAAAATTGTGAAACACAAATCTTACGTAAAATTGTTTATATTATATTGCGCATTTGTGTCAATATAAAAATATATATACATAATAATAAATGAGTTACTTTACATAAATAATTAACATAAAAGCCCAGTAGCACGTAAAATTAAAAGTGGTTTTTGCGGTATTGGTTTGTTTGTGGAGCGATTGATTGGAAGATACCGAGATTAGTATCCGCAAAACCGATGCATCACATACGGCGGTAGAATATTGGAAAAAGAAGCATAAAAAACTAAAACGTCATATAAGAGTTTTAATCGTTGGAAGCGAGGCCGAGTCAGCTTAAATTATTTTTATTTTTATGATTATAAATATACTATCGCTGGATAGCAAATTCTTAAAAAATATTATATACATAGGGTAGAAATGTCAGCAACACTTTAAATGAAACCATTTTTAGGTATGGGTTTAAAATGTTTTACCCTATATGCTGTTCCCGTAAAAGGTGCGCTGACACTTCCACCCTGTATATAATTTAATCGACATCTTTGTTACAAAATAAAAAAGATATAATAACAATTAAAATCCTAAGTATATTTTGCACAGCAAATTAAACTATTTAAATTCATTTGAAAAATACGAATAAAATAAAACTAATAAGACTCGTAATAAGAACGGATTCATACATTATTCATATAAATATAATGACTTCTTGGTTATTAAGTTTTCAGTTTACATCGTAGGAGTTTACTGTCTATGGTTTCTAAAATAATTGTTAATGTGGGGCATGGACGTAATGATTTGTTTATTATAGTTTCGAACGTTACGAACGAGTTTACCGCTCGTTTTGTTATTTTCAAATACAATACAAATAACATTTAAAGCCGTACATGATTTAGCAACTTGATATTTATAATATATCATTAAGCGTTTTTTTAATAAAATTACATCATAAAAATATTTAAAAATTTATATATATATATGTGTTTAATATTGAGAAGGCCATGGCGAATTGGAAGCGTTTGCTTGCAAGTGTCATTGTTACGATTGGAGATAGAATCCAAACATGGGGTGGTATATTTGATACAAAACGCGGCGATGAGTTTCGCCATTCAACACGATATATCTCGAAAATTATGATGATGACGAAGTATCTTCACACTAGGTTCTGTCTGACCAAATTAAAAAAAAAGTATAGCTCTTTTTTTATCTATAGGCTTAATAATTTTACTGATTGACTCTCTAAGCTGAAATACAAAAAGTACTTAACAATAGATTACTATTGTGTAACCTAATATCTAGCACCATAGTGATAATCAAAAAAATGTATAATAAGAGCTTACATAAACAATAATAACCTATAAAAATAAAACAAATAATCATTACTTCATCACCAAACTTTTTTATCTGATAACGGTTGTAGACAAAATATCTTTTCATCTGTTTCGAAACCATATTGTATGAAATGTGTTTAGTTTCTACGAATGTATTATGGATTTACTAACACTGAAATTAAATATACAAAGTAATTTAATTATATTAGATAAATAACTGGAGATAAATTTAAGAGTATTTAATCTGAAGAAGTCATGGGAACGAGAACATTCTAAAATTTCTCGTTTTAAAAATCATAACATACGATCGTGATATCGCACATTTCATCGCACCAAATAATCTTATCTGAAAATATATCTTGGTTTATCATATACTCGTAAACGTATTCAACAAATAAGTACATCCAAATATATTGCAAACTTAACAAAATCGATAAACCTACGAGAAATTTTTAATTTTATTTAAAGTCATGTCGAGTAAAAACGAACGATTAAAAGTCATTATTTTTAAACACCTGAGTAAAAACTTATAGCTCTTTGCACTTTAGTGACGCAAGACTTATTTTGCATTTGCTTTTATTTAAATATTAAAACGTGAAACAAAAACGCCTCATGATAAATCATTATGACCGACTTAACAGCAAAAAGAATCTATTTTTAATCACTGCAAAACAAAACCCATACATATATCAAGAGACATGCATCTAGAGCATGTTTTGTGTAAAGATAAACAACGTTTCAATTTACTTAATAATATACAAAGTAAGTATATCTAATTAATTTATATTTCCTTTCAATAAGATTCAATTAATAACAATCTGTCCACAAATCTCGGTAGGTGGTATTTGACAGCTGATCGACATAATATAAACAAACTCACCTTATATTACTGTAAACACAATATTCCGGCATAAATTCACAAAAACGTTTTTTTTTTCACTGTTAAGTTTCAAAACACTTAAGAACATGCGAGATGCGTTTTGAGGGCATTAAAAATATCACTCCCGATATAATCAAAGGGCTGCAAAGTAAGTGAGGACGAAGGACGTGCGTCTCGGGCGACAGTCGGTAGAGAACTGACAACTGAGTACGATGTCTAGAGCGAGGCGTGCAGCCGTGGAAGTAAGGAGATCAGATGAGGAGACGTGGGTAAAGTGGTTTTGTTATGGTATCGGAACTGAACGGAAATGGATGTTACCTATAATTTATTACGGTACGTCATCGAGAAAATTATTTGCACTTAAATTCTATATGGAATGTACATGATAATAATTTTAGAGGACGACGCGGTCCGTAAAAATATGTTTTTGGAGGCTAAAGCTGTCCAAAATATATTATTTCTATTTTTCAGTTTCACATTTTAACGTGCATATAGCAGGGTAGACTGGGAAAACCTACTGTTAAGATACTCCGCTCCCCACTTATCGCCGTATTTTTAAGGTTGCCTAGCGGAACTCAACGCCGCGCTTTGCCTAGGTGGAGTAAAGAAATTCAAATATTAATAAATAATAATTCATTCCTCCGAGTGGGAATTGAAACCACAACAATTGCGTTTACAGTCACACTCACGTGTGTCCACGACGGTCTCAAAAATATTTATGTTTTTAGTTTATAACAATTTTAATTTTTAATAAAAAAGTAAGTCAGGTCCATTTCTGCAATTGAAATTCATCTGCATTACAACGCTTTTGGCGAGGATCGACATCTAGATACTTCGATAACGAGAGTTTGCAACTCTACTCCATCATCATTTGGCATACACCGCACGGAAAGCAATTAAAATCGAATATATAAACTATTGAAAAATACTTGACGAACGAATTAATAATCTAAATTACAAAAATATATCCTCGTACGCAATTCGAATTTGACACTATAATAATATATCCCGCACACAGCAGGATAGGCCGAGGGAACCTAGTGGTAAGACACTTCATAATTTTTTCAGGAAATAAATATTTTATTAAAATGTTGATAGAAACTAGGGCGAGTATTACATAATTCGTTACTTAATAAATATTATTATATGTAATAACTTAACAAGTTATTTTGATTTGTGTAAATATATTAACCCAAATTAAAATAACTAATTAAAAGTAAAATTTAAATTTGTAATCAAATAGATCAATCAGAAAGTCTATTTAACTACAGTAATGAGATAGCGTGATCACTCAAGCTCTGGTCAAAGCTTTGCAAGAGATTATTTCTTCTTTGAAACTATCTAAAACTCGTACCTAGTCCTACGCAAAAACTTACAGGACTCTTCACAGAGTTCGCTAATTTATTAAAGAAAAGTAATTAGTTTCTCATCGATTACAACCAACACTTTACGAATGTGTGTTACGCTTTTCGTGTGCGTGAATTGAGATGGGAGAAAGACATCCATTTTTGAGAATACAGTAAGTATGGAACAAAATTTTTTAATAGTTTATTTGTCCAATAATATTTGGAGTTTTCATAAGAATAGAAATGAAACGATTGTTTCAGCTTTATAAAATCTAATAGGTAATAATATAAGCTGTTGTGAAAAACAGAAATAGAAAATGCATTTCACTATAATTACTGTAGAATGAAAGTTCAAGCGGAAGAATTGTAAAGCTCAAACGAATAACGAACAATTAGTAGATCACTGTACTGTGGGAGTAAAGTGGGTGTATTTCAAGGAATTTCTGTAATAAATTTAATATATTTCACGTAAATAAGTTGAGCAAATATAAATGTTACAGGAAAGTTGTGGCCAACTGGTTAGCCGACGTTTACAGGACCGGAATGCCGATTGCAACTAGAAGGATACAAACGTGTCTAGACAAGAATAAATCTGCTTCTAGCCAATAACTGCAGATATTAGGAAAACTGTAGGTTTTGTTTAAAAACTACGTTTTATCTCGTGAGTGTTATGTTTAAAATCAAATAATTTCAATTTCACCATAAAATTTAAATATATTAAATGAAATTTACCACGAACTAAGCTTTCTAAATTAATATTACAGACACGTTTGTCGAGTCGCATAATACCTCAATTAATTCAAGCATTTGTTCCAAAATTATATAAATTTAGGAGAGCACTAAATATAAGTCAAAAAGCTCATTAAAATATGAAATAATATTAATTTTCATTTAGCTATGTTGCTTTATGTAGAAATGATTACGCAGGAGGGTCGCAACGCTAATTTTATTTATCACCAGTTTTACTTCTCGGTGGTTCTCAATTTGTCAAGTAAAAATATTTTTATTAAATTTTAATTTATTAAATGTAAATTGCAGTTTGTATCTGCTGCTCTCGACAATCCTTTTGTCTTTTTACATTTCTTTACTATGGAGTCTTTTTCATGCCACGAGGACATTGCAATCAAGAACGCAGAATGCTTCGGTGACCAGCAACGAACTCATGTGCGCCGTACCATGACAGAAAACCGAGGATCATTTAATGTTGAACTACTTACATCGATTTTGAGCTTTTATTTCAGTGGCTTTGTATATAGTCTGACAGCAATTTTAGATAACTTTTCAAAATTTTCTTTAGACGGTAATTTGCAATATAATGAAGTTGCTTACATGATTCTGTATATATCAGATACTTTTTTCAACAAAAAAAAATATATCATTACGTAATAGAACTGTAAACCCATTATGTACAACTGCATTTCCAAATGAACGAGTATATCAGCCGAATAACAGAAATAGTTCAGTCGTCTAGCAGGTACGCCTAGCAAATTCCGAATGCCCGGAGATAGCAGCATTAAATTTCCGCTACACAAATAGTTTCTATTTCACTAAGATCTAGAGCAAGAAACCAAATTTTCGAAATATAAACCTTTTTTCTGTGTGAAAAAATATGATTGATTATTATGTACATATAAAAAGATTGAGGTTTTGGATTGCGGATAAATATTGCAAAATTTTCAAAATAATTTTGTCATCATAAACCATTTTATTCTATGTTTTTCAAAGCCTTCACGTCTATAATGAATTCAAATAAAGTACATATTATACTCAAAATTCAATATTTCAACAACAATTCAACATTTTTAATTCATAAATTTTAACATTCACAAAAAAAATCTACAAGTATAAACATACCAATGTAAACATAACGAAATTTTGTATTCTGTTTGTGTGTGTAATTAAAATCTAGATTTTGAAATAACCAAAATAAATTTAAAATCTTTTAAAATTCCCTGCATAGTTTAGGCTTTGAGCGATGAATTACTGAAAGCCTTCAAGTAAACAAGGTTTAAAAGGTTCACCTAAGTATAGTTTTAATTACAGACGGGTGTGAACTGCGATATTAATTACACGTTTCACAAGGACACGGCGGTGGGTTTGTTAATAAAAATCATAAAAATATTTTATATCTATATAAAATATTATATAGAAACTAGCTGGGTCGTTGGTTCTCATAGATATATTTATCATGCTTTTATTATTGAAAATAATGACATTTAATATAAAAAATCATGAATAAGGTTCGTCTTTTATATAGAAATATACTAAAACTACTAAACTACTCGTCAACGCATAGAAGTAGATAATGTAGAGAGTACGTATTCAGAAGTTTGTGCTAATGCATAAAATGGAGGTCTATAAGAGTAAGAGCCGGTAAGAGCTGCATTGAGCCAATTACATAATTTTGCCTATCGAATAGGCACATAAGTGAAGGACGAACAAAGGATGACCCTTACTAGTTCCATTACTCTTTATTAAGTTGTATACGATAAATATGCGTAAACTTTTTATTTGTTGGCATATTAAAGATAACCGATTCTATTTTTCTTTTGACATTATTTATAAATATATAAAATGTCATTTATTGCAAACTTTAGCAGGAGTTACGTCCAATATGGAAGGGACTGCTACCAGGATGGTTCTGGGTTCGATCCCCACTCAAGCGAATAGTTTTTATTAATTTCCTGCACTGGTAAGATAAAGAAATGTGTTAAATTCCGCCACTCGACACAAACACGCTGGAACTGGAACACTGGAACTTGGGCGAAAAACGAAGAACAGAGTTCTTAAAACTAGGTTTTCTCTGCAAACGAATGCTATATGCAGAATAAAAAGTAAAGCCAAAAGAAATCTTTGGCACCTCGCCTTTATTGATTGAATGTCTATTTATAGTTGATATAACGTCAGAATATGTAAGCTAAATTTACACACCATCTACCTTGTAATATTTAAATCGACAATTCTATATTTATCTTACAGTCCAATATGATCGTGTTTAAAAAATGAAATAGCTCTTCGTTCTTTTCAAATATAAAAATAAAAACAATGCCATGCTTAAAGCCAAGTGAACACAAGTCATTTAGCAAGGCGGTTATGTTTATAAAGAAAGACAGGACCGCTGAGTGAATTATGTAAACAGTGTAGATAGCACGCTTCATAACAGAAAGTGTAATATTTACCATATTTATTATTATCTTGAGTGCAAAATGTAAGCATAGAAAAAGATTATTCTTTAGTGTATTATTCTGTAGTTGATTTTGATATTATTATTAAATTGAATTATTTTTATCTTAATAATTGAGGCCTTCGTGGCGCAGATGCATAAGGGTGTTACTATAACGTGACGATCGTGAGGGCTACTGCTTTCCCGGCTTTGTCATTCAACACGCAAGGCCTGGAACTTTGCCTGGAACTTTGCGTGACGGAACTCAAAATAAAAATCGGCTGAAAGTGAGGAACGGAGTGTCTTAACACTAGGCGTGAAGCTGATTTATCTTTATAATTATAAAGTTAATAAAATTATAAAGTTAAAATTCAATTATCATGTTATAAAATATTAATTCAGTTACGTTGAGATAGTTCATGTCTCTGAAGAGACTTTTCCGAATGTTGAACAGTATTATTGAGTTTCTAGTTTAGTCAATACCAACGTCGCAGAGAGTACACAAATTACTGGAATTTTCACCACAGGAGCTGTACCTGGAGCAAAGTTATTATTAAGACGAGTTGACATAGTTTATAAAATAAGTAAGAAAATCAGTATGTGAAAATAAGGTGCCGTAAATTCACTTGAAAATAGCAATATATAGATATTCTGTGAATTTCAATCACTCTCTTTAACTTATTAGATAAAGGACAATCTTTTCTTATCATTAATATTTCTCACGCGACAACAACACCCACTTTTTAACCGCAATTCAGTTAACTATTCGTGTACACTCGAACGTAATAAATAAACATACTATGTATGTTATTTATTCAATCTGAATTATTAAAACTAAATAAAAGCAGGAACAAAATTAATTTTGCAACTCTATTTTCGTACGTACGTATACAATTAGTTAAAGTTAAATCTTTCAATTTAAGCCGGACGTATTTATAAGCTAAACGGAGTATGTTTATTGTGAGCGTTCCGCAAATAACTTGAATGCTAATTCGCCTTATTAATCTTGATTCGTTTAGTTAAGAGTCCAGTCTATTTGCGATTTTATCAACGTAAGTTGACGTGAAATATTACTGTTATTTGCTATCGGAGTTATTTTTTATGGCCAAGCGTACCTTACATTTTGCAGTGTAGGTGGAGAAAGCCTAGAAAAAGATAAGATAAAAAGAATAAGACAGAATATCTAAAACTAACATTATGATCATATGATGATGAGTGCAGGAATTGGTTTCCGTCGAGAACGAACAGAATATAGCCCAGTTTAAAAAGAAAATAAAAAATAATTAAAATTTTACATCCCGGAAACAAAAGTTCCAGAATTAAAAAGGTATGGAATTTAATAAACGTGGCACCCATTGCATATTGCATATTAACTGCACTCGTATAGCATTATAGATGTAATGTAAAGTATATAATTTACTACATAATTTGTATACAAAAATATATACAAATACTCCAAAAAAAGGAAAAAACTTATAATAAGAAAAAACTCATCAAGAATATGAATCATTTGTCTGTAAGCTACTGTGCTGTGTGCGTCAGATAGGATATTTAATAAGGCTAGATTTATTGTGACCGTCTTTATAATTTTTTTTCACATTCAACAATATACATGTACCTAAATATATTTTGTTTATATAATATAAGATGAAAAGATGAAACTAGTTACACCAAAACTATAATAATAAATTACCTTAGCTATTTAAACAAAATAATTGATTTGCTAAGATATGATTAAAGTTTGTAAAAGTTTAAAGCCCATCATCAATATAAGATCAATAAACGAACGTTAGAAACGCGTATCTACAATAAATTTGTACTGAAATAATGGCATAACATAAAAGCAAAACTATCAACATTATGGCCATATCACGACAAATCTATATAATTGTCTGAAACTGTCAATGCATTCGGCGGAAAGTGGCACACTCAGAAAGTGGGGAATGGAGTGTCTTAACACTAGGTTCCCTCTCGCCTACCCTGCCGTGTGCGGCACCAGCGTAAAGCTGATTTTTAACTGTCAATGCACTAACAAATCACTATTATGTTACATGAATAAAAATGTAGGTACTATAGTATTCACAGCAACGGTACTGGGGGTCGACAACCGGCCGCGAAGGCCATGGGGGTGACGTCACGGAAAATAATACTATGGTGAAATGATGTATACCTTCCCCTTTTTAATAAACGTGAATCACTACATGAACATTTTTTTCTGTGAATTTCACCTTTTAGTATCCAATATTTGCTAAATATATTGTAGCATTTTTATGATTCCCCAAAAATATTCAATTACAGTCAATTTGGTTACCGTTTTACCAAGAAATGAAATATTTCATGTAGTTCAGATTTCATATTAACAAACCAATTTATAGTGGCACTCTACAAACTAATATCATTTAAAACTTGTTTAATCAATCGACGAACACAATAGATCTTCGTAAATTAAAACGAAAATTTTACATAGAATTTTTATATTTTAAATTAACTTACACGTTTCATTACTCAATTAAGATTGAAATTTTTATTTCATTTCACTTTTTTTTAAATGTAAATCGACTACACCACTGATAAGTTGCGTCATTATAAATAAATAAAGATATGTTGGCGTTAAAATTGATTGACCACAAAACGAAACCGTTACGTCGAGACGTGAAAGCTACCCGTTTTTTTTTGTTTTACATAAGTTAAGGGAATCCCCAATACATAAACTGTTTTACTTTTTAAAGTTTAATAGATTATGCAAATTGAATAGCCACATGCACAGTATAAATAATCTAATTTTACTTCGTTTGTTCGGAATATTTTATAAAATAATATGACATAAAAACGTCTAGACGACCTCTTTGTTTTGTATTTTAAGTAAATTTTCACAGTGATTTTGACAGCGCGAATACTTTGAAACTTTGCATATAAAACACTGGTAAAATCAAAATAAAAATGTATTGAATATTCAATATTGTGGCTCATGTGAGATTATATAAATTCTTTTATTTGGGCCAGACCGCCGAACAATATCCTCTCAGAGTTTCGTTTTAGTTAATCTCGAACTGGAATGCACCCGTGCAATATCGATTAACTTTCGTCCAGACATTAGAGTCTGGAGACATTTCGATATCTTCATACAGTTTTATGTTTATACTTTTAAAGTGAGTAGATGTGTTTTTAGATGTAACTATTTAGATGCTTCAATATAAAAGATATCTTTTTAAATATTAAGAAACAACAAAATAAGTATATATATTTATACGAAATGCAAACCGGAAATCATTTATAGTTATATTTGGTTATGCACATAGCCAAATATAACTATGGATGATGTAACACATTTCTTTGATACGAAATGTCAGGCCAAATTTATACGGACAAAGGTTAGAAGCTCAATATTCAGCTAGATAATTCAGAGCTTTTTAATCTTCACACTGTATCCCGCACACAACAGGGTCGGTAAGCAGACGGAACCTAGTGTTAAGGCACTCCGTTCCGAATTTTCCGCCGAATTGAAAGGCATTGCGTGATGAGTGGCGTAACTCAACGCCGCACTTTACCATGACACCAGATCGAGGAAATGAAAATATTAAATGTTTCATCTCCTCGGGTGGGAATCGAATCCACAGCCTGTCGCGTTTACCGTCACACGCTTGTGTCCCCCCTTCGCGACGACTGGTTAATTTCGAAGGTAAATTATAATAACGGTTAAATAACGGGTCCACTTCACTTAAATTCTTTTTACATTAATATGTAACAAATATAACAATGTATTATTAATATAATACATGTTGCCTTCAGTCAGAAAGTTAAGAGTGATAAAGTACTTACTCATAAATTATAATAAAAGTAAAAACATATATTTTTTACGAAACATTCTTATTTAACTTTTTAACTGCACACCTCATTCTATATGCAGTATATAGCTTGTCTAGTCAAGACAATAAATTTCAATTCTTATAAAAATACAAGTAACTCATTGTTCGTTTGTACAATAACTAAGTGAAATACTCAGAAATTACCACAATTAATTTTAAATTGGCCTGTCCACTAAATATTTTCATTGAATACACATTCCTACACATTCCAAACAAAAAAAAAATATTTTTACCTCCATGTATCCTACTGTTAAGACACTTTAAGCCGTGTTGAGAGCAGAACTCAACGCCGGGTTTTTGCCTCAATGTTAAAGCGAAGAAATGATTATATTAAATATTTTATTTCCTCGAGTGCGAATCGAACCCACAATCTATCAATTTATCATCACGTTCACAGTCACACACTTGTGCCACTGCGCCACGACTGACCTCCACCATTATATTCATTGACATTATACAAACAAAATTTCAATAATACATAATGCAAAAGCTCGTTCTCGGAAGCCGTTTACGGACAATATATTTGATAAGTTCTAAATAAACCGCCTCTACTCGAAATCAGGTTAAATTACCATCGCATTCAAAGTAGCGGGTTTCACGCGAACACATCGCAGTTCTATTTCAGACTAGTAGAAAATAATTAATTTAAGAAAGTTCGAAACTAATTTACAGTAGTAAAGTAAGAATAGTAATTGTATATTAATTAACTGGTATGTTTTTTTACAAATATTTTTAAAACTTTAGTCTGGTATATTTAAAGGAAACCAAAAGGAATTAAATTTTAAATTTACACTCGTACTAATAGTAGTAGGTAATTAAGACCCGCATTTATAAACAGCTCTCAAGTCTAAAATCATTTGAGATCCCGTTATCATTCATGAATTACATATCCATAAATGAAAAACGACATCTCAAGATCGATGTGCGATTTATTAAACGGGTTTAAGTGCAGTATAATCATTTTACTAGTATAAAAATGACTTAAAATTCAAAAAAAATAATAATAAGAGAACGCTATGACGTTACCTAAAGATACACACATATATAAATATTAAATAGACACTTATATATAACACGTCCACGTCCACGTGTAGAATGGATAAAGCATTGAAGTGTATAGTCGAGGACACATTTTTATTATCCAAGACGGCCAATGCCTCCCCCCACCCCCCGCGTCACTTCAGTTTGCATGAAAGCGTAATGTGGAAGAAAATAATTGAATTGACTCGTTACCGTCGAGTTAAGTTCACAAAATTGCCCCGAAACCGGCGGCACTCGACAATATTTTTGATAACTAAAAAAATATGGCCATACATATTTTATAAAAAGTTTTTTTTTAATCATAAAATAAGTGTTGAGTTGAAGAAACTCAACGCCAGGCTTTTCCCGTGTTGCCAGAGCGAAGAAAGGAAAATATAAAAAAATGATAATTCATTCACTCGAGTAGGGATCGACTATTGCATTACCTAATAAATTTATTTTAGCACAAACAGACAAAACTTACAAAAGTAATATGTACATATAAACCCATAAAATTCTAAAATTTAAGACAATGTACTCAAACATTTCAGTCCTCACGTTCACTTTATGTAAGCTAAAAGCATCCGATGCTCGCTGTAGTAACTTTACACCGCATTCTACCACTAGTCAGCATTAGCATAGCATTTTGTATCACGATTTATTGATACACTAAAATAAATAGGAAACAACTTTATAAATACATTACGATATTTCAGATGTTTGGAGCACAATATTATTTTAACATAGTGCTAGAATTTTAATCCTTATTTCATCATCAAATTACAGAATAAAGATATGTTAAGACAAATTAAAATAAATAAAAATTAAATCGACTCTACCCTGTACCATCCAGAAGAGTAGGCAGGGGGAAAACATAGTGTTAAGGCACTCTTTTCCCAAATTCTGGACGCATTGTGTGTTCTGTGGCGGAACTCAATGCCGCGCTTTGCTTCGACAGCAGAGCGAAGAAATGATTATATTTATAAATCGGGGAAATGGAATATTTATTTGAATTTACAAATATTTATAATTCATATTGTGGGGATTGAACCCACAACCAGTAAAGTTTACAGGTTTTCCTGCTCCTGCGCCACGATTCGAGGTCCTTGAAATAAAATTATTTTATCAAATTAAAAAAGTCATTTAAAAAAAAACAACGCATTCAGTTACAGTATCTTCACCCCATATCGTATGCAATTGAAACCTTGACAAGTTTTACGTCGTATCGCTTTTACAAAAGTTGTTTTCATTGACACACTCAGGAACAATGGTTCCGAGTGTATTGTACCACCGCAAAATAGTAAACCGCAAAACAATACTAGGGATTAAAGCAACAATACAATTCGCAAAGCGCATCGGACAGTTGCAGGCACAAACCAGGTCACCTAGATCCAAATGCTGCTAAGGACTTAACGTCACTGCTGAACGACATACGACATATTTTTTTGTGAAACTCTCCCTATTCAACTTTTTAAATGCACGCAATGTTGTTGGTTACCGTGGGGAATTACACTAATGGTTCAATGTGCTAGAATTTAATTTTAAGCCAAAAAATATATAATGAGGTTTATTGAGGGCAGTCGTGGCGCAGGGGCACAAGGTGTGACTGTAAAAGCGTCTGGTTCCCTTCTCGAGGAAATGAAATATTTATTTCAATTTATATTGTTGTTTCTTCGCTCTGGGCTGGTCAAGGCAAAGCGCGCCGTCAAGTTCCGCCACTCAACACGCAATGCCTCCAGAATTCCGCGGAAAGTGGGGAAAGAAGGTTAACTTAACTCTAGGTTCTCTCTGCTTACCCTGCTGTGTGCGGGATACAGCGTGAAGCTGTTAAATAATAAATATCATAAGGGTTTAAAAAATTAACATTAGCAAGTAAAATGATGTTCTACTATAAATAAAGTTGGATATTATAATTTTGTTGACCCACATCGAATGATAGGCAACAATATGTGACGACCATAAAGGGTTATTCATAACTAAACATACCTAATTATCGATTACGTGACACAGGAATATTTAGAGCACGTGTTTCACTACGTGTTGCTTTTGTGAGGGCGTATGTTTTACACGATGTTTTATAGGCTATAAGCAAAACATACATCCGAACCGGCATACCAAAGACATAACACAAACATTGAAAAAAATTAAAAGCCACCGACACAATATTTATGAGGATTTTTTTACTTAAAAGAAACTCGAGGTTAGTGCTCGATTAATTAAAAATATCCAAGAAATTAAGACCGGAAAATTTACTATACAGGAAGTCAAGTCTTCCCACGTCTTGGTAATCAACTGTACCAAAAAATACGGAAAATATATTGACAAACGTTTATAAATTAACAATGAAGTCAATTATTTATTTGACAATAAGTCACACTTTTGAATATTTTTACGGACATTGGACAGGCTCGTAGTATATCTACGTATTTTATAAAATAAAGAGCCTACACAAAAAAAAACGTAACCAATTTTGAGCAGCACGGCTTTCTGAAGAAATACGCGACTGGCTTGATAGAAAATACCAGCTATCTTCATTATTATATGAACATGAATCTTGCAATTTAGTGTTCACATAAAGTTTTACTCTACTTTCATCCTGTTCTTGTAATAAAAATCACATGAAACGCGTTGCAGAACGCCCTCATACCTCTCGAGGGCATCTTATATGCGACGAGCGACTGCTCGTTCCGTCTAAGTAAGAAAAGGCTAGAAACGTAAAACTTGTACGGCACTTTCCCCAGTGACCCAATTCAGAAATTGAATGAACTTAAAGTCTTTATATAAACGAGGTAACAGGTAACATTAGGTACTTAAGTGTACTATATACCGTATACATGTTTGTAACAAAGAAAAAAGCGATTTTTAATTTTCAGGTCTTGGTTGGCTGAGTTATTTTCTTTTTCCTGCTGAGCTAAGTCAAAGTGCGGGTTTAAATTCTGACATTCAGCACGCAATGTAGGAGTCATTTCGGGCGACAAGCGGAGTGCTTTGACACTAGGTTCTCCGTGCCCACCCCTTTATAACGTGTCCAGGAAGCAGGGCCAATTTGGAATTTAACCTCAATTTTTACTGTGACGATTGTTAGCCTTTAATCGATAACTTTCGCAGTAGCCTGATTACTTTGTTTACTTTGTTACCGTTTATTGTTGTGTGATGTTTACTTTTTTACATAGAGTAGATGACAGCTGACCAGCGTATCCAAGTAGTAAGAATTGCTGTGAACGGCGACGACGGATTTTAATTTTGCTACATGACACATATCCCGTAAAAGATAATCTGCTGAATAAAGTTTCTCTAAAAGATTATCTCTCTGCGTGACAACTAAGAACGGCTATTAGGCCTTGTGATTTTTCTTTAGGATATTTGTGGAAAAAAAAACGCAAACTGTACACTAATTAAAGGGTTGTTAACAGCATCGCACCAAATGTTTGTAGACGCATAATCAAAAAATTTAATGAACGATTCTTGCTCGTTGTCGCGCCCCCTTTTGATATCATATAGCCTAGCTTAGCTAGAGGCCAGTCGTGGCGCAGTGGCACCAAGTGTGACTGTAAAACCGACTGGTTG
>DWAO01000098.1:0-35469 GCA_018230605.1 Heliconius congener | reverse complement strand
TATATATATATATATATATATATATATATATATATATATATATATATATTTTATTAAAAACCTAGATTTATATATAACATTTAATTTATAATGTCATGCCAGTCTGTCTGTTTGTCCTTTGATAACGTTTCGCTACTCGTTTACCCAAACGTGACTCAATACCAACCTGCCAATACATTAAAGGATAATACTAAATAAGATAAACATAGGTAACTAATACTTACAATGCTATCACACTAGCGTTCAAATTACGTGAATGTCTAACTTTGCTGTTTTGTAATTAAAAATATTTTTTATCGAGTTTCGCCAACTTTATGGAATATAAAAAAAGCTAAAAAAAAGCGTGAAATGTTTTATTTTGCTCTACCAAGCAAAATTTAGCGGAGTTGCAAATCAAATTTTAAAAAATCCTCAACGTCACAGTGCAATTTATCATTTGTGTTGTGTTAGTTGAATATAGCGTGAAATGCAATGCATAAAGTGCAACACTAACCCTTATAACTGATAAGGTCAACACGACCAAAAAGAAGAAGAATCTAAAAACAGTGATAAATTATTTAAATTGTTGCGCAATATTTTTTTACAATAAGCAGTATGTATAAGTATGTTCGATTTATTGACTCAACAAAAAATATTATATTTATCAACAAAATGATTAGTAAACTGCAATTGTAGAGCTTAAATGATAATAAATAGTGATAATACCATCCCAAATATTATATAATAAAGACTACTTCCAAATAAAATACGCAAAAAATTAAAAAAAATACACAATAAGCGGTAAAATACGCTACTGTGATAACATAACTAAACTACTTTAAACACAAAGTAAATGCAAATCTAAAGGAAATATGCAGCTAACTTACCTAGTTATATAACGCGACGTGGCCTGTATTATAATATGACTTTTGTATTCAGTACACACGATGGCGGTCTTTTTGTTTGTTTGTTTGTATGATTTCTCACATCGTATAAGTCTTTTATGTAAGCATTTCCGCAGCTTCTTCTTCGGTATTTACTGGAAACACGTGTTTCAAGATTTCCATTGATCTAAATACAATAGTCATTTCTAGAATAACATGACATATATTTATTCATTAGTTTTCAGTATAGAGAGCGTTTTACCATAATTTTTGTTGTTTTATTAAACACTGTTTTATTATTATTTATTGATAAAACCGCTTATTTATGACAAAACATATTTACACAACAATATTTAATAATTTTTTGATTATTTCTATATAAATTATCTTGAACAAAGTATGGTGATTACTAATTGTGTGAAGAAAGTATATTGACAGTTTTATCTGAACTCGCCCAATCCTAAATTTGGACATGAACATTTGGAATAACATCTTAATATTAATGACATCTTAATATTATACATATTATTAATTCAATGAGTGTTGCAATAAAAAATGGTTGATTGGCTTATGAAAATAAAGAAAAATATTAATTCAGATATATATTATACATATTATCTTTCATTTAATGAAGTAGTTTGTTATCTTTTTAATTATGTAAAATTTCATTTATTCTTTGATGATATCTTTTCATTTTACAATAAATTTTAATTAAAATATAAAGTCATATCAAAAGTTTATTTAACAAAAATCAATTAATAAACATTCTTACTCTTATAGGAACGAATCAAAAATAATCGTGAATATACAGAACCAGTAGCAAATACTAAACAAAATTATAACACGATAGAGTAAAAACAATTGAAAATATTATTAAAATGCAACAATTATAACAATAAACTTTCAGTTAGGCATTCAGACCGCGCCTAAGCTGAACTAAAGTTAGCCATACACTAAGTATTATTTATTCGCTTATAGTGAAAGTCGAAGGACGCGCGGCAGTACGCTCACGACGCTAAGCTTGTTAGCACGCGTCGCTGAAAAAAAAATAAAGAGACGCGCGCGCGGCAAATTTTGACGTTTACAATTTGCTGATTTAAGTATGTCACTTGTTTTTATTATGTAATACGAATAAACGGATGTGCTATGAATTAACCGTTGCTAATTGTTTTCAGTAGTGTCACCTTTGTTAAAAATAGAGAATTTCGTTCAAGTGATATATATTTTTTGTTTTTTGTGTTTTTCGCCAAATTTTTTTAAGTGGAGATCATTTGAAAATTGTGTTTAATGATATTGAAATTATTTTATTAAATGTACTTGTTTGGTTTTGTGCGCACAAATTACGACTTCGACAGTGTCACCTTGGATAGAGTCGTTAGATTTTTAAATTATTCAAAATGAAGTTTGTTTATATGGTAGCGGTATGGTAGTATTATTAATATTATTATATTATAATTTTAGTTTTTCCCATGCTAGAAAAAAAATAAAGCCGCTGTTTCATCATAATAAAAATTATCTTTAGATAAAAAATGAACGTAAACATTTATACCTAAGATAGTAAATGTAAAACGCATAAGATTAGAAGAAACTTCTTTTTCTAAGTAATATTATATAAAATACTAATTAAGACTAAAATTTTTATATATTTTAATATTTTTCAAGACCCAGAAGGTATAGTTGCAAATTTTGCAGTGAAAATTCATTGTAAAGATAAAAAAAAACGATTCAGATTTGTATGTACATACATTAGCTGTTATCAGTTGATAGCAGTTTATATAAAAATCTGATTACGTGTAGTTTTAGATAAAATACCTATTAAGATACTCGCAAGGTTGTTTCATATAGTTAGGTACACTATAAATCAAATATTTCAGCTTCACGCTATATCCAGCACATAGTAAGGTAGGCAGAGGGAACATAATGTTAAGACACTCCGTTGCCCACTTTCTGCCGGATTCTCAACGCCGCGCTTTGCCTCAACACCAGAGCGAAAAAATGGAAATATAAATTTAAGTAAATATTTCATCTCTTCGAGTAGGGATCGAACCCACAACCAGTTTGTTTTACAGTCACACTTTGTGCCCCTGCGCCACGACTGGCCTCAAGGCCTGTAGGTACATTATGTTTTTTAAAATCGATATGTTTATTAATGTCATTTCTTTTATGAATATAATTAATTTTCATATCGACACTTTTTCGATCTTAATGTATTAAGATACAATATAAGTTTATAATTTGGACTCATAATAATTGTCGTGTAGAGAACAATTATAAACGTTATGTAAAATATTGGTTATGAAAAATGGGATATAAAATTTAAATTTAAAAAATCGATTTTAAATATTAGTAACAATCTCTATATTTATATTTTAAAAGTGTTTTTGAAACTACTTTTTTTTTTATTTTAATTTACATAATATGTCCGTCATTGTGAGTGCTAGTGATAATTCAAAAGCGCAAATTGAATCAAAATTACAAATTTGAACCTAGAAACTTTTGCATAGCCATGCCTTCACTAAAAGAAACGTAGTAGGTATATCTTTAGACACATCCATGTAGGTTGTATCCAAAGATATTATCCAGGGTGGGCCAAGGCTTAGTTAAATTTAAAATTATCTTTTTGTGCAAAAGATTTAATTTTTTTATTTTTTGTGTTTAATTTTTTTATTATAAAGAGTTTTAGGGCATTTAGGGCATCAATCTACCCTGATGTGAGCATGGACTATCCAGCTCCTTCTCATAGCGATAAATATATCGTATTATCCATATCTTTATATAGTTATTTAAAAAAAAAACATAGTTAATTTTATATATAAAGTTCTTATAACCGAAACAGTCGCGTGGGATGCAAATTAACTGGTATATCTGACAACTCACTTGTAGCTGTCAATGTCAACTATTGCTTTTAACGATTATACGTACATACGTATACAACTACACAGCCTACACTAAATGGTACTTAATTTTTTTAATGTTTATTAGGCAAACGTGTTTTTATACGTCTATCAAAGGGATATGTTGTTAGAAATGTATTATGTTTATTTACTGAAGGTCATAGATTTAGTGCAATAATCAGGATGTTTAGAAGTTTATCTCTCTATATAAATATATTGTAAATGAAAAATATGAATTGGTTGTATTTTATCGAAAAAAAATTGTCCGTGTTAATTCATTTTCTTCATTTTAGAGTTCGATTTTTAGTCCTTTTAAGAAAAAAAGGACCTCTTATAAAAAATCAGTTTCTTGTTCGTCTGTCTGTCTGAAGAGCCAATCTCTAAGTTACCTCAAGAACGCTTGGAAACATCGAATTGAAATTCACACCATATATATCTAAAAATAAGCTTCACGTGGTATCACGATAGATCTACGGCCACACAATTTAAAAAAAACAAATTGTTTCTACATTTACTTAAAAAAAGATATGACCGTTTATATCGCAAAAAACGCGTATTTCGACACTATAAAGGGAATCAAAATTGATAGAGTAATTCCGGTTGAACTAAAATAATTAAATTTTACAGCTAGCATCTACTACTAGATCAGGAATAAACATAGTAAATATAGTCTTAAAAGAGGGCAAAATTTAGTATTAAAGCCGCTAGCTAGTTGAAGTGAAGTATCAGATGAAAGGGCTTTGGCTAAACTAAGCGTTCAGAATTTTAGAAAAAGCTCGATAACTCCAATTTTTGTACGGAACCCTCGTTGAGCGAGCCCGAATCGTGCTTTTTTAATTTTTATAAGTCTTTTAAGTAAATACGTAACCCGTAGTATACTTTGTATTTTTAATAAATAAAATAATAAGCCAATGTGAGTGAAAGTCGCGAGTTTGAAGCCTAGATGATATAATAATGTAATAATTTAATTACTCCTATATAGGTAAAGACTTACCACAGATTATCGTAAGAATAATAAATACGAGTAAATAATAATTACAAATTTACATAGAACGTTGAAAATTGTGTTAAGTAAAGGAAATATAGGTTAAATAAATTATATATAAATAAAAATATTAAAATTCTATTTTTGCATGAATTAATTTGTCTTATTAATACTTTTATACAAAAGGCTATTATCCTGTTATGTCTAGTATTTTTCTTATTAATAATTTTAGTTCATTATAAGTCAATATTTTCCTTAGATGCGATGTAGGTCGGAAATGTAAAGACCGTTGTAGCGCATCAGCACAGGGTGCAGTCAGATTTTAAGGCATTTAAAGGTACGATTCCTACTCGGGAAATTAATTATATTTTTATTGGTTTGCTCTAGTAACAAGAAAATGTGCGTGAGTTGCGCAACTCAATACGCGATGAAAATGAAGAATGTCTTAACACTAGGTTCCCTCTGTCTACCCTGCTGATTACGGGATGTATTTGAAAAAAACGGGAAAAATGTATTTGAACCCACTACTTCGGTTGTACTGTACTAAGATAATATGATAAGTATACTATACTATAACATTTAAAATAATAAGTGGAAATTTAGAAGGCGTGGCTCTTCATATTGGGTTATCTCTTGACTTGTATTTTTAAAACTTTTTATTATACGAAATTTTCAGGAAATTAATAAATATTGATTTTTTTTGTAAAAAAATTAAGTAAAATTTTGATTAGGCATTATTATAGAACTTTTATAATAATAAATATAATACAATTAAACTGATATGAGAATTTAATGATAAATTATTACAATCTGATCTTTATATTTATATATATAAAGTCTTAGGTACTGAATTAAAAAAAATTAGTTGAACTTATTGTTGTAAACACCAAGCAAACATCGATTTTCTGTTAAAAAATCGAATCGAATATGATGATAAATATATTCGATGGTTGCCAATTCAAATTTTACAATGTTACAAACGTCATATCTATATACGATTAAACTGAAAGTATGACATATTAAGAAATTCTCATTAAGTTTAACATATTTAAGTAATATTCTATATCATAAAATATAATTATAATAATCTTAACTCAAATACCGTAAGAAATCGATATTGACCACCAAAATTAAGAGAAATCACAGTTCAAAACATTGATAAACGATGCGATTGTAACAAATATAACCCTACGAAAGGCGAACGTCATTTGGCTCAGACACTATTAGTGGCCGGATGCTGTCATTTAACTTTGTCAGGTTATATCGAGAATCGATTGATCCGAATAGGGCTTTATGAATAATTCAAAAGCATTTTGTTTCATTAAACGATCGATGTATTTTGGGTTAGTGGGTCTTGTGTTCAAAGAAATCCCTTTTATGTTTAGTATATTATAAACTAGTTTTTAACTGTGGCATCGCTCGTGTGGCCAAATGAAAATAAATAGAAGTTCTATATTAGTATGATACAAAATCAATAGTTCCTAGTTAGTCAGTTTGATTGAAAAAGGTTCTTAAAACAGTGATATTTTGGCCCATATAGCTGACAGGGGGAACCTATTGTTTAAAATATTTCGTTCCTCTAATTCTACCCAATTTTGGAGATATTGCGTATTTAATAACAGAACTCAACGTCTCACTTTGCGCATTACTCCAAATGGGAATCGAATTCAGAACGTACGCGAGTTGACTTGCCGCCACGGTCATTTCTTAAAATAAGCTTCATTATTTTTATAAATATTTTACTACCTAATTCCTACAAATTCAAACAATAAATAATGTCTTTCGATAAATCTATTCATGACATATTTCAAAACATAACATTAAAAATCCTTTATACTATATAATACACCTAATTAAACACATCATCTTGTTAAAATACCAAAACTTATAAAAAAAATATATAGAAAAACGGTTTTGAAATGGCGGATGTCGGTTACGAACTGAACGGAAGGTGAGTTTTGCTATGTTGAATAAATATAGCTGGGTCACATTCTAAGGGCCATCGCTTCCTCGTCGAGAAATAGATCAAACAGTCTTGACTAAATATTAATTTTAGAAATTAGCTTAATTTTGAATATTCTTATGTTTCATTTGAATTCACTCTATCTTTAATTAAAATGGGTCGTAGGATCAAATCTTATCGGAGATGTGTATTATATTGATATTTTATAGTCAAAACGCGGCGTTGAGTTCGGTTAGTCAATACGCAATATGTCGAATTTGGGCGGAAAATAGAGAAGAGAGTTTTTTGACACTAAGACATGTCTATCGACACTACGGGATTCAACGTGAAACTGGAAGAAAAAGATAATGTAGTTCTAGTTCCCTAGTTGAGTCGTTCTTATTCTTCGTTCTTTTAGAAAATATGGATCTAGTATAGTTCACATACATATTGATAATGAACTAAATTTCACTTAATCACTTTTCCATAGAATGTTTCCGGTATATCAACATTTTTTTACTAAAATGATCGTTTTCTTATCTCTTAGAAAGCCCTTAATGCATTGACAAATATTTTGGTATCAGTTCTAAAAATGCTTTAGTTTCTATGGCGAAAATCTTTATCTGTATATCTAATATAATAGATTTAAAGTTTGTTTGTTTGATTGACCGATCATCACCAATCAATACCAATCCCACACACTACTGATGAAGTAAAAAAAAATGTATTGGATAATTCTAATTATTATCTCTTTAGTACTTATAATAATTAATATAAAAAATAATCAGGAGTCAAACTTACACAACTCTTGCTTATTTCTATTTAACCACAAGGCAGTTTTATAATAAAATTTGATATCTTAATTTTTTTTTATATGAGATATTTTTATTAGCTTTACGCTGTATCCACGTAGGAGAGTAGGTAGACGGAGTGACAACTTATTGTCTACTCTGTTCCCATTAACACACTACCAGTACCCAGTAGCGAGGCACTCTGTGTTGAGTGGTAAAACTAAACGCTATGCCTTGTTACTAGAGCGAGGGAATATATAAATATTAAAAGTAATTTCATTCCCTCGAGTGGGAATCGAATCCATGACAGTAAAGTGTAAAAACTAACATGAATTACATTATAAATTTTTTCAATAGATTTCTTGCTTAATTAAAACAAGTTTTAGATTCCTAAATCCAATTTATACTTGCATACATTAACTTGACACGAAATAAGCTGTTTCATTTATTGCAATTGATATGCAATTGAAACAGGGTGAGGTACTGTGGCGCAGTAGTATTTTTTAGCGACAAATTTTGGTTGTGAATTCAAGACTCGTTCTAGGGAATACTTACAATTACGGTATTAGTATAGTGTTTCTTTGATCTTCTCAAATTGTGTGTGATATTGAGTTTCGTAAACCCAGGAGGTAATTACTCTACAAAAAGATGTACAGCTTCACGTTGTATCCCGCACACATCAGCGTAGGCAGAGGGAACCTAGTGGACCCCATTTTACGCCGAATTCTGGAGGCATTGCGTGTTGAGTGGCGAAGCTCAACTACGCGCTTTGCTTTGACTCCAGAGCGAAGAAATTAAAATATAAATTTAAATAAATATTTAATTTCCTCGAGTGGAGATCGAACCCACAACCAGTCGCGTTTACAGTCACAACTGATTTTATCTGGTATTGAAATCAAAATACTAGAAAATTCTTCTAATTTCATGATCTAGTTCTATTTAACAGCGGTATGCAAAATCCGGTTCACAAACACTTGTTCCATGTTAAATGTATGAATATGTTGTTATCACGAAATCTTATCTCGATCGATTATGTTCAGAGATTATATTATAGAATATATGAATGAATAAACTAAGCCGCTAGCCGTTAGTTATAAGCAGAGTTCATTAAAAGAAACTTTTTATTTTTTGATACAATATTTTTTGAAGAGAGTAAGGACGAGCAATAGATAAATTATATATAAATATTATATGGATCTGAATTAATAACAAAAACTTCCATCCCAAATTTAAATTAAATTATATGGAAAATTATCATTTCATATGTAGAACAGACAGACAAATTAATATATTTTTTTATCAGCATCTCGCTGAATCCCGTTAACACCAGAGTAGAGGAAAAGAATTTAATTCTTAATATTAAAACATTTCTTTCCTCATTTTTCGCCGAATTTTTGAAACATTGCCTTGAATATCGGGACTCAACGCCACGCTTTTGCCATAATATTATTGCCTTTTGCCAGAACAAGTGGGAATCGTGTCCACGACCGTTACAGTTATACGCTTTTGCCTCTGCGCCACGACGGCCTCGTAATAAAAAAATAAATACCTAGATTAAAAAAATTCAAAACGCATTGTAATATAAAATTTAATAACCTGATAGCAAGACATACGAGAGATATTCGAACAGCATCACAAAATAAATATAGTAACAGAATCTTTTTCGTTACATTTCCTGATCTGAAAGCACCATTATTGAATGATCAACGGACAAACAAACTTACAATCTATTCTAAATTAACATAAAGATGATATTAGTTCGAAATATATATACATATAATATAAAATGTTAGATTTTGTAGTATAAGACCGTATGGTCGAGTAGTATAAGAGTGACTATAGCGTAACTCGTTGTTTTCTAAATGTACGTCGGTGGTAGCGGATACGCTTCGAGTGTCGAACGTGTGAGGGCTCTTAATTGTTTTTTTATTGAACTGACAGTTATTGAGGGGTGGAGTTTTATGATTGTGAATAGATTTGTGTTGAATGGGATGCAGGTTTGGAGGATGCAAAAAATGGTTACCCTCTGTTGAATTCGTTAGTTTTATCATTATTTTGATAGTAACAGATTTATAAACGTGGTTTCGTGTACGTTTTTGGGAGATTAAATGCTTATTTTATACTAACAAACTTCTTTTTTTAAAGTAGGTAAAAATGTAATTCTTAGTAAATTTTATCAACATACATATAAATAGATATATTTTGAAATGAGCGAAGGAAAGGAAAATAAGCTTAAAGAATTTTTTTATATCTTAAAGTACTACTATTTGCAGAATGCCCGGCGTTGAGTTCTGTCAGTGCCTCGAAAAATTTAACAGAAAGTGGGAAACGGAGTGTCTTAAACACTCCGTTTCCCTGCCTGCCCTGCCTCTTTCTGCCTATCCCGCAAACCTGTTTGCGGGATAAATATTTGAATATAGTTAATAATTAGGACTACTACACCAACAAATGCAGTAAGAATTCATGTAATTAATTAAGAAACAAGGATTTTACTTACATATTTAAAGTGAAAGTGTAGTAAAAATTGAGTGTTTTATTTAAAAAAAACACCACATTTCACCTTTTACTTTGGAAATCAAGATAGCTTATCTGCGTAAATGTGACATGTCAGTATGTTTTTTTTTAAATATTTAAATAATATTGTTTTTTAAATAACATGTAAATTTTTTATCTTTATTTTTATATAGAAAGCACTCTTGTGAAACATTTTATATCTTTAATTTCGATTTTTGCTGGTATTTTATTTGTGATCCAGATTTGTAAAGCATTTTCAGCTCTGAATATTTCTTAATATAAATTATTATTTGAAGTTTTTTTTTAAAGTTGGTAAAAATGTAATTCTTAGTAAATATTATCAACATACATATAAATAGATATATTTTGATATGAGCGAAGGAAAGGAAAATAAGCTTAAAGATTTTTTTTATATTTTAAAGTACTACTAGACTAAATTTTATAATATGTTTTTGGTATTATTAAAAATATAAGAATAACAACAAAATATCGAAAAAAATTAAATTTAAAAAATCTATTCTACATTTCACTGGTTCACAAAATTCCAGTAAGATAAACCACCCCGCTACAATTTAATTCAAACTAAATATTTAAATACAAACAAAGAATCCGCGCTTATTAGAAACCTTCCTAGCTATCTGACCATTAAGCCATACGTTCTTATGAAGTTACTTCGACGTTCATATACACTTTTTATGATTTTTTCTTGTTGTTTCAAATCCCAGCTAAAGGCCAGTCGTGGCCGCAGCGGCATGAAGTGTGACTGTAAAATCGACTTTTCGGTTGTAGGTTCGATCCCCACTCGAGGACAGGAAATATTCACTTAAATTTATATTTTAATTTCTTCGCTCTGGTGTCGAGGCAAAGCGCGGCGTTGAGTTCTGCCACTCAACACGTAATGCCTCCAGAATTTATTTAACACTAAATTCCCTCTACCTACCCTGCTATGTGGGATACAGCGTGAAGCTGTTTCAAATGCCGCTACGTTCATATATTCATACTTTAAAAAAAAATGTGTTTCTTTTCTAAGTATAGAATAACAATTAAAATATTAAAAATAACCAGTACATTTTAAACCAAGTCCCACCAGAGTTCTTCAATATGGATGTGATTTTAAAACGGAAAGCACATTCATATTAATATAATAAAGATGTTTGTCGGTTGGTGCGCTCGGTATCTACTTCGTATAAGGCATGGCCGTGAGCAGCGTGACTAATATCGACCTTAGTCACTAGTTGCTAGACGCGGGTTTGTATGACTGTTTTAGAAATTAACTAATAAAACTAAAATAATGGAGGATAACTTTTTATCAACTTCACGCTTTATCCCGCACAGCAGTTTAGGTGTTAAGACACTTCGTTTTTAACTTTCCTCTAAAATTGAAGTCACTGCGTGTTAATTGCCTTGAATGGGACTCGAACCTACAACCATCATGCTTACCGTCAGGGACTGTGACACAGAATTTGGAATAGTTAGATTTGAATTTATTATCTACTATGTAGTATTAGGTACACTACAGAGTAGTAAAAATAACAATAAAATATAATTATTTTTGTACATCTTGTTGTGGCAAAAGTGCAACAAAAAGTTTATTATTATTCTGTACTTTGATTTTTTTTATAAATTAAAATGATTAGCCATCTTAAGCACATTTTGAGAAGGTTTCAAGTTTTTTGGAGTTTTTAAATCAATATTAAATACAAATATTGTGCCTGCCCGTAATCAAATCTACTAATAACTGGCATAAATCGTCTTTGTTACCATACCTTATTACCCTTTTCATACTACTTGTAGATCCGTTCCCATTAATAAATTAATTCCTACAAGTGGCAATCGAACCAACAACCGTCGCGTTTACAGTCAGACTGTGTGTGACTACGCCACGAGGGCCTTAAATAGAAAAAAAAAATGTTCTCCAAATAAAACTAAAGCGAAAGTAATATTAAAGGGCGTTAACTAGAGAAACCTCGACCTTACACACTAATAACATTAAGCATATTTACTCAGCTTATCTCACTTTCGATGAACGATTTCTAACGTTAAATAATAATCTACGTTAATAATAAATCCGCTTTACACTGTTACATAAACGAAAAGGAAGGCAGAGAGAACCTAGAGTTAAGACACTCTGTTTCCCATTTACCGCCGAATTCTGGACGTATCACGTGTTGAGTGGCGAAACTCAACGCCGTTTGCTTCGACACCATGTTTCATTTCCTCGAGTGGCGATCACACCCTTTTGCTCCTGCGCCGTGACTGTTGGCTTCTAATAATATTTAATAATACGTGACATTAAATAATAAAGACATATGGATATGTAAATGTATATTATTAGTAATTAGTTTTTTTTATTAGCGATCAATTAATGGCTAATTTAGATATTTATTTACTACCAAAGATTCAAACACGGCTTTTTGCGCTTAGTCTTATTTTTATCTTATAGCATTTTTTTTAAGTTATAGTATCTACGTACTATGTCCTTTCTAATACCTCTAAGAATATAACGAATAAAGTTTAATGATAATCGGTTAAGTAGTTTTGGCGTAAAAGCGTAACAAACAAACTTACATTTATAATATTAGTAAGTTAAAATATAGTTGCTTTTCTCTTAAACCTCCGAAACTGTACAAAAGATATACGGTTTATATATTATATTATAACATATATATAGGAAAACGATATAAAAACCACTATACTGGCAATATAAACTTATTTTTTTTTTCTTTTGAGACGTTTAAGACTGTGTGGTAAATTCAATTTCAGTAGGAAATCAAAATATTTCAATCACTGAGTGGGGATCGAACCTACAACCATCACGTTTGCAAAATAACGCTGTCACCACGGTGGTCTCAGAACTATTAACAACCAATAAAAAATAAATCTAAGTAATAAATAATATTAATATTGTTTTTCATAGAAAGCAGCCAGGTTAGAATATCGGAAACGCCAGCGTTGGCGTCCCAAGGCTGCGCGTGGGATGCGCGGGCGCACCTTACCTTACTGCGACTCGACTAACTTGTTCATTTTTATACATTTAGCCATAAATTCTAAATACTATGCCACCTAATTTTCTTGTTAATTATATTATATATAGTGTAATTGCTGTTTAGAAACTGGTTATTTTAAATTTTTATGTGACGGTGCTTAAAAGAGGTTCGTTAAAAGAAATTGTTATTATATCTTTAGCAGCTTCACTATCTTGTCTACTCAATCTTGTGTTAAGACACACAGTTCCCCTGTCAGCCCAATTTTCGACATTGAGGGGCGGAATTCAACGCCGCACTTTGTCTTATTATAATGAAAACAATTAATAAAATGTTACTGTATCATTTTGTACGTGGATATAAATAAATGGTAGATCCGCCTTATCTTTAAAGTGTCTTAGAGTTGTATTTATAAATCGCTTTCAAGTCAGATCTTGAGATGCCGTTTTCATTCATAGATATATAATTTATGCATGAAAACGGCATCTCAAGATCGATCTTAGATTTGAAATCGGTTTATAAATACGAGCCTCAAACAGAATTAGTATTTGGATAAGCCTGAGACACTTTACCCTAGAATAAAGTGGTAGTTAATATGCATAAATTTGGTACATATATTTATTTTATTTTTACAATTATTTTATGTACTTAAACAGATTTAAGTCGTAAATTTTAATTTACTTTCTAAATTCGAACCTTCGCCACCGTCCACATAAAAATGTGCCACGATAATATCAAAATATTATTGGATAAAAATATAACAAGAATGACAATGACAATAATAATGACAATGTGCGGTGTTGAGTTTCGCTACTCAACACTCAATGTCTTGAATTTGGGCGGAATACGAAAAAATGAATTTCTCGACATAAATTCTCTTTAACCTGTTATATGCACGACTAAACGGAAGCTGAAAACAAGATAGATATACATTACTAAGAAATTTAGAGAGGATCAAATGCGCTCATACTACCACTGGGCCACACGGAGTAAAATCACACCTTTTTATAGCACCGATCGTAATCTTGATCATTCATTACATTGCTTACCGTTCTCAATGATTAAACAAGACCATTTCCCCGTTACCTTATATGGGAATAAATAATTTTAATTAAGAATATTTATCTTGGTTCACTTCATAGTTAAAAATAGCCGGGCTTTTATCGGAGCCGCGGTATTTGTAGAAAGCTGAAACTTACATATGGGGTAATGGTTCCTTTTTACTATTATACTGTTATGGTTATACATAGATGTTTTAAAAAGATAATTCTGATCGATATATATAAGATTTAATAGGAAGAGGCCAGTCGTGGCGCAGTGGCACAGGCGTGTGACTGTAACCGCGACAGGTTGTGGATTCGATTCCCACTCGAGGAAACAAATAACAACGAAACCAACTCAACGAAATATTTTTATTTTCTCGCTCTGGTAACGAGTCTCTAACGCTGTTAATGGAAACGGAGTGTCTTTACATTTGGAATTCCTGGTTCCGTCTGAATACAATGCTATGTGAAGGAAGGATACGCCGCCAAGCTAAAAAAATATGTTATTATATAAAATAATGTAATGTTCTCGACTTATTTTAATGTATCAATGCAATAAATAAACAACCTCTGTACTCAATCAAATAAGATTTTTATAAAATACAGCAGAAATTTTCTGTTAAAATAAATTTAATCAAGTAAAGGTGACACTCAAATTTGCTATAAAATATAGGCTGAACTTGACCGTAAAAAGTTCTTCATAATTTAATATATTCCTGCATTTTAGAAAGTGTTACAGCGAAACTGTCAATAACTTATGTTTGCAGCCTCTTGTTCCCAGTTCCTGCTGTGTAGGAACGGGGGAGAAAATATAAGGACAGAAGGTAACACTTTAGTCTCTGTTCCTTATATTTTCTCTTAATTTTCAAAGTATTGTGTGTTGAGTAGCGGAACTCAACAACGCGTTTTGTTTATCAGAACAAGAAAAAGAAAATAAATTAATTAAAATCATTTCCATACGTTTACGATTACATACATAATGATAGTAAACGTATACGCTGACACAATGATTGCGAAACGGACATGTCTTAATGGGAACGGAGTGTCTTAACACTAGGTTCCCTCTACCTACCCTGCTGTGTGCGGGATACAGCGTGAAGATCTTAATAAAATTTTTTTTGCCTTTGGTAAACACTGCACTACACTTAAAAAAAAGGTTGGAACACACAGCCTTCAAACGAACTTAAATTCATCTGAAGATAATTTTCATTTGCATTAAAATGATATTTAAAAAATATATATTTTGTTTCAGGTTTCATCGAGAATTCAACTTAAATACAGTGATAGTGATCAATCATTTCGACATTTTACGATGTGATTTTTGTTACGAAATATATAATATATAGTGTGTGTTTGTGTGATGATGGTGTTTTTCACTGGTGTATGAAACGTGATACCTTCCTTTTTGGTAAGTGATTTACATGTATTTAATTGTTTTCTTTTTTTTTATTGCCATCATATCCGGTATGTTAGATATGAGAAGCTTCTTTACCTAGTTGAGATAAATCATTTTATTCTCTTGGTGAAAAATAGTTTTAGCTCCATTTCTTTTGGTTTTATTATCAAGATTAATAATTCGTTGATAGGATCATATTATAAGTATTTCTTAGGTCTAGTTATAGAATGTATGTATATTATGGATTTATTTGGAGACTTAACTAGTCTTCAAATGGAGATGGAGAATGGAGAGGAACTATCTTTTTTTATGCGCTCTGCTTTGCAATGTAATGAATGTATACAAAATCTAAGACGTTTTTTGATTTGGAGATGTACTCTGTCCCTGAGAAATTGCAAGCACTTTGTGGCTGCTTGTGAGGATGTCGTCTGCAAGGGCGTCCAAGAAATGATATTAAAACACCTAGAATATATTTATCATATCATATTAAATTAGCTGCTGGCAATCTAGACCTGCAACTGTAGGTATTGTAGAGGCACGAGATATATTGGGTCATGCGGCACGGTTGACAAGTCGAGACCGCTGTGAAGTTAGCTTTAGATAGCTGCGCAGTTTTCTTTTTAGGATTTTTCTTACTTTTAGTTATTTTCTTCCAAAGTGAACAATGCGCAAAAGCTCGGAAAGCCCAACTTTAGGTGCCACACACTAGTGGTCGTGCGTACTGTAACCCTCTAGGCAAAAATTTTGGAAAATCAGTCATTCAAGTCAATAAAGTTACGACATTGTTTTTTCTATTTTAAAAAGTACCGAGTTTAAATCCAGCTACGAATATAAAAAATATAACTCTTATATCGATTATTGGATACTTTATATCTACAAATAGCGCTTTAGAGCGTGTTACACTGTATAATTAAATTATGTTCTTACATAAAGCTTATTTAACTGAATAAACTTATCGTATAACGGTAACCCGATTTATTAAATAAGTAAGTATGAGATTTAGGCTGAAATAAAAATAAATATTATGTAAATGCGACAGTTTTATTTATTCTAAATACATAAACCAGCTTCACACTGTATCCCGTACACGGCAGGGCAGGCAGAAGGAATCTAGTGTTAGGACACTCCGTTTCCCACTTTCCACCGAATGCTGGAGGCATTGCATGTTGAGTGGCGGAACTCAATGCCGCGCTTTGCCTCGACATTAGAGCGAAGAAATTGAAATATAAATTTAAATAAATATTTCATCTCCTCGAGTGGGGATCGAACCCACGACCAGTCGATTTAACAGTCAAATTTTGTTATTTATTATTGTAGAAGCTTAAAAATCACAATATTTTCATATTAAATTATTTTGTTATTATTTTGTCTATCTTATTATTTTGGCACGCACATATATTTTTTTATAAAAGTTAAATTAACATTTTTTATATTACACTGTCCAAGATTAATTAGCAGGAAGGATTTTAAAAGGTTATATTAAAATGTAAATATTTTTACCGCGATGTATTCGTATTAAACGCATAAATGTTACAAAATAACAAACTGAGGCGTCTTGGCACAGGGGCACAAGCGTGCGACAGTAAACGTGACGGTTGTGAGTTTCCTTCCCACTTGGGGGAATGAAATATTAAATTACTTTTAAATCTTGCTCTGGCAACGAGGCAAAGGTTGGCATTGAGTTCTGCCACAAGTTTTATTAAATTAATTCAGTATATAATATATTCTTTTTCAATATTAAATTATAAGGTGAAATTTTAATTAAATTAAAATTTATATGAAAAAAATAGAAAATGATCAAAAATATATAGTCTTACGATAGAATTAGATATGCATGGACAATTCAGCGGAAAGTGGGAAACAGAAGTGTGTTAAGGGGGAACGAAGTGTCTTAACACTAGGTTCCCAGGTTCACTCTACCCACCCTGTTAAATGCAGGATAGAGAGTGAAGTGAAGTGAATCTAACCAAAATCTAGAACATAACGTATAAATAGGTCTAGAAAAAAGGGTATTTGCTGTATTTGTTATTTTGGCATTGACCCAGTGCAGTGATAATTGAAGAATAGTAATACAAGTTGACAACGCGTTTGAATGCGGACTGTGTGTCGATGTCGATTGATAGAAAATTACACAATTGCGCTCACTTAGCGTTGGTTGACCAATTTTGTGAGCGAACAAGTTATAGGAGGTAGCGTTTTATTAATTATAAATGTGTTTAAGTTACTTTTTGTGTTTGTGTTTATTGGTAACTAATACTTTGAGTATTAAAATTTAATAGCTAATTGATGGTATCTGTGAAAACTGATAGGCAACACAAAAGAAGAATTATGTGCCATAGAACGCTTGGCAAGGTCCCTTGGGAAGGATAAAGGACTAAAGGACATTTCTAAAATTCCTAAACGATTGTACGTTTTATAGTCCACCATAATATGGTTGAAAATTGTTAGTCGTTAGTTATATAAAGTAAAAGTAGGTTAGAGCAATTGGTCATTTATTTCTAAATAAATATCAATATATTTTTTTTTAATAGATAGCTTTTATATTATTATTTTTTATTTTTTCATTAAAATTGCTATCACAGCATAGTGTTGTAGATTTTTTAGTGTTGTGTTGTAATTGAAATTTACACAAACAAATAATTTTTTTCGAAATATTGCACGATGAGTACGAAACACCACCGCGCTTTGTCTTATTATTGGAGCGAGGAAAAGAAAATATATTATTTACCCCAACTGAATGCCGAACCCACAACTGTCGTGCTTACTGTCGTTATGTCGCGCGCTCTTATAAGTTGTACCATAATAGAGTAAACAGTTTACTTAGCGGTGAAGAAACGAGCCTGTCACATACAAATTGAGTTATTGCTCGCTGCTGATGTTTAATTGATTTTGCATAAACATATGTACTAATATAATATTGACATATTAATGTTTTATTAAGAACTATTTGTTTTAAATTATTTTATTTGATTATATTATATTATGAATATATGCTATTTTAATTAATTCAGATATACAGCAGGATAGGCAGAGGTGAACTTACTTTTAAGAAGTTCCGTTCCCCAGTTGCCGCCGAATTCTGGAGGCATTATGTGTTGAGTGGCGAAACTCCACCCCGCGTGTTGCTTTGACACCGAAGCGAATAAATAAAAATATAAATTTAAATAAATATTTCATTAACTCGAGCAGGGACAGAACCCACAACCAGTCGCGTCTACACTACAGTCACACAGTATTGCCCCTACGCCACGACTGGCCTCGATATTTTTTTATTTAATTTTTTATATCTTTCATTCTTATTATATCTTCTTTTCCATTTTTTCTTATATATCTCTGCTCATATGCGGTCGTTCTTGGAGGAAGTATGAAGAAAACAGTGAGTGACCTTTTATTTTTCTTATCGACCTTTCGATCTATGAAGGCTGATATACAAAAAATCTGAAAGTAAAAATGACATAACATTTTTTGTTATATTACTTCTAAAAGTCACCCCTGCATCATGAATTTAAATAGTCCTAGTATAGGTTTGACCTTGTCAATCCAATTTGTAAGGGTAATAGCTTTACAACCACCTCTATTTTCAAGTAGCACGCGAACAAAAAATCAATATCAAAACGTGGTTTTTCCTATTTAGTAAGCATATTAATTACTTTAAAAAAAGCAAGAAAGGGGACGCAAATTGGGTCAATCACAGACTCTCTATTTCCCACGTATATATCGTCGAATTTGCGAGTTGACTGGCGTAATTCAGCGCCGGTACATATGAGTGTAAGTTCGAAGATAATATCGTTTTTTTACTTTTATTGAGACAGGAACGATAAAATAGCATGTTTTTGTTAATTTCATTCATCGTTGATATTCACTTATATGGTTATAAGTTAGTGTTGTGAGGTTTTCTCTGCCTATCCCGTTATATGTAGGATAAAGCATGAAGCTGTGTTATATAATACTCACTTCCTATCATTTCTAATGGTGGAGAGTGGAGAAGAAAAGCAGAAAAAATTGTTTTAGTTGATTTTCTAGATTTATACCAATAAAGGAAAGTAATTCCTAACTTTGAAAACTTTCCAATTCGATCATCGTCGGTCACTTTACTTCATCATCATCATGTCAACTATTATATATTAATAGATGGACATAAGCCTCCCCCAAGAATCTTCACGCCGATCGTTCCTGCGGTGCCCGCATCCAACGGCTTCCCGTGACCTTGACTTTAGTTATATAATTTAAATAAAAAAAATCGATTCACTCTGTATCCCGCATATAGCAAGATAGAATAAAGGCACTTACTGTCAAGATACTGCGTACCTCAATTTTTGTAACAATATATATGTGTGTGTCGGACCCTAACACTCGATTTCTTCTATCCATAACGAAGAAATAAAAATAAATAATTCCTCCAACTGGTAATCGAACCTACAGCCGTAGCGTGTACAGTTGCTGCGCCACAATCCCAATAAAAAGGCTTCTTATATCAAATAAATAAAAAAAAATAAAAAAAAAAGAAAAATAAAGCCCAACAACCATCCAAGTAGGCAGTAACCTCCACGAACATCTGTTCGCGGGAATGTTAAGGTGGGTTTTCGCAATCGCGCTTATATGGCGAAAGGGGTCATTGCTAGCCAAACTCGACCTTAACGTATCGCGATCCTGATAGCTTTATACAATGTATGGTACTATATGTACTGTGTGCTTACAATGTACGTTAAATATCAGATGATATTTTAATTTAATATAGATTTTGTTAGTTTGGTATGGTTGTTAGCGTTCGAAGGTTGTGGGTTCGATGCTTGTTTGGGAGAAAGAATTTTTTTTTGATGTTCTGCAAGGATAAAACCCAGAGTTCCGCCACTCAACGCAAAATGTCTTGTTTCCGGAAAGAGACGCTAGTCGTGACGCAGGGGACCAAGCGTAAGACTATAACCGCGATAAATTGTGGGTTCTATTCCCACTCGAGGAAATAATATATTTAATATTTTCATTTCCTCGCTGTGGTAACCAGGTAAAGTGCAGCGGAAAGTGGAGAAAGGAAGTTATTATTTGGAGCGGAGTGCCTTTGCACTAGCTCGTCTCTACTAACTCTGCAACATGCGGGATACTGCGTGAAGTAGCGTGAAAACAAAAGTAAAAATAGTATGTCACTGATAAGAACAGAAAGCACCATATGGTTTAATGAACACATTTCATATCGACCATGACCCGAAAGTGGACCAAATAAACATGACCTCACGTTGAGGAAAACGAAATGTAATATATAATTTTCGTTTTAAAACTTGCGTATAATTATTATTCATATTTTAAAAATAATTTTATCATATTAATAAGCGTGTAACCGAAACGCTGACGACTGTCAATAATTAGCTGAAGGTCGCGGATTCGAGTCCGAGCGGTGTAAATATTTTTTCTTGTTAATTTCGTTTGCTTTATACTTTATAGTTAACCTTACGTTTGACCTTAACTAATATACTCGTATATTAAAAGTGATTCATAAGATATTAAATATCGATAATAACTTTTTAAACTTTACAAATCTTCCGTGTTTTGTTAAGTTATTTTCACTTCCTCGTTTTGATAACGAGAATAATGCGGCGTTAAGTTCTGCTACAATGCAATACGCCATTTAAAAAAAAAAAGCTTGGAGCTATAAAATATATTCCTCAAACAAGATTTGAAACCGATTCTATCATGTTATATAATAAGATAGGTACGTCAAATTACGTTACGATACTACTTAAGATCTTAGGAAGCGATATTTGCTAATATTAAATTAATTATTTTTTTAATTAATTATTACTTCAAATTTTCAAAACCGTCGTTGAAAATAGCGTGTCATTTTGGAAAAATAATATAGAGTACCAGCCTGTCAATTAAGTTATCACAAGAATCATCAAATAATAAAAAAAACTATTAGTACGTACATATGTATGTATGTATGTAGGTATTATCAAAAGATTTATATTATTTCAAAAATTGATTTTTACATTCTTTATTATATGATAAAAAATAAAGGTCAATTTTGTATTCTTTTTCACTTTCCAATGATATAAGAATTTATATACATAACAAAAAAAAACAAAAAAAATGGATTAAGCAAGTTTACACTTTAAGGCCCGTATTTATAAATTGCTCTCAAGAGTAAGATCTATCTTGAGATGCCGTCTTCATTATATCTATGAATTAATTATATCTATGAATGCCGTATCTCAAGATCGATCACAGACTTGAGAGCGATTTATAAATACGTCCCTAAGACGATGATATATATAATAATATGATTTTAATGAGCAGTGACGTCGGTACAGTTTAATGGAAGACGCGTCAGTGATGTAGGTTTCTACTGAAAACCAAAACCAAGACCTTGTAACATTTTTGTTACGAAATTCATAAGAATAAGGATAACTTGATATTTATTTCATTTATTAAACAAATTATACAAGTTCGAAATTTATATTTATTATATAACTTTTCTTTGAATATCGTAGCGCAGCCGTGCGACTGTAAGGGCGATAGGTTGTGGGTTCGAGGTCCACTCGTGGAAATGAAATATTGCATTTTCATTTCCTCGCTGTAGTAACAAGGCAAAGCCCGGCGTTGAGTGGCGAACCAACACGCAATGTCTCTAGAATTCCGCGGGGTCTTAACATTAGATTCCCAGGTTCCCCGTGTCTACCCTACTGAAGCGTGAAACTAAAAAAAATAACTTTTTTTTATTGAAATGACTATTAAAATTACCTTAACATAGATTTAAATAACTACATATAGTTTCTATGTTTGTTAAAAAAGACTCTTGAGACAAACAGATTTAACAGGCGAACAGACGGTCAGACCGAAATAATAGTGATCTTATTAGGTTCCGTTCTTTTCTTTTGAAGTATGGAACCATAAAAAACATTTTTGACTCTACTATGATTCCTAGTTATTTATACTTTTAAATATAAGCATATTTTAAGGGTACACCGAAGATTATCAACGCAACGATCGATTCGAATCCCACTCGAATCAAAGTGTATATTGATTTCAATTTAAAACGTCATCTCTGGAATGAATAAAAACAAAACAGTGAATGGAGTGATTTCTCGTCAGTTACTCTCTGCTTTTAAAATAGCATACAAACAAATCTTGTTAAATATTATAAATGTAAAAGTTTGTAAGGATGCATGTTTGTTCTACTTTCATGCAAAAATTACTGAACGGATTTAGATGAAACTTTGCAGTAACATAGCTTATACATCAAAATAACACATAGGCTACAAATTATTTTTAAAAAATCAGCTTCACGCTGTATCCCGCATACAGCAGGGAAGGCAGAGGGAACTTAGTGTTAAGACACTCCGATCGCCACTTTCTGCCGAATTCTAGAGGTTTTGCGTGTTGAGTGGCAGGCTCGCTTTGCCTCGATACCAGAACGAAGAAATGGAAATATAAATTTAAGTAAATGTTTCATCTCCACGAGTGGGGATCGAACTCACAACCAATCGGTTTTACAGTCACACTTTGTGCCACTGCGCTACGACCGGCCACAAAGAATTTAAATATTTTTATATTAGTATTAGGCTATAATATAACAATAAATTTAAGCGGGCGAAGCCGCGAATGCATCTCAAGATATGCTTAACTAAATAAGTTAATCTTGACACTGACATTGTACATCGACAAATCGTATCGAAGCGCGTACAAATAGTTTGAGAACGTCAAAGTGAATCACCAACGTCTGTACCGTGAGTAATAATAAGCTAACTTAGTCGCGTATTCGTCAGAATCTTAATATTTTATATGGAAATATCCTTTATTAATAGAATTTTAATGAATATTACATTATTATAATAATAAAATTTCATGGAATTTATGGCGTTGTAGCGTAGGTGAGACGTAAAACTTCTATTCTCAGCTGGATTTGAGACTGATCAAGTGGGAATCGAACTGAGAACCATTGCGTTGTCAGTTAGAGTTAAGATACTCGGGTCCCAACACTCCACTCATTTTTGCGTGTTGATTGACGGAACTTAATATAACGCTCTGTCTTCTTATCAAAGCGAAGAAATGAAAATTCCTTCCCCCAAATAGGAATCGAAGTCACAACCACCGCGCTCAAAGTTATACGGTGTCCAGTGCACCACGATAGTTTCACATAAAAAAATATATTATACATATGTACAACACAAATGCTTGTTAAAAATAAATCGCTACAAGTTTCTCCGCAGAACGAGAAACGTAGAAATTTATAACGTCGGTGTAACCAACAGTGCCCAGCTTTTTATTTAACCATATTTGGAACACCAACGCAACAGATACTTGACGAATTCTGTTGAAAATGCTAAATTATTGTATTATTATGTAAATTTTTATATTATATTATGAGTTTAGTGGTCATTTTCTTTCAAGTTTTGTAAATATTACGAAATTTTAAGCTTACGGGATAAGATTTGGTGAGCTTTTGCTGATTACATAAGATGCGAATTGCGAGTGACGTTTGTTCCTACTAAATAAGTTTTCCATATTTGATATCCAATGACTTAAGTGGAAGCTTTCCAGAGTATACTCGAATCCTAGAGACGATGATTTAACTAAACTGTATTAGTAGAGTGGTCAAAAAGAAATTGGTCATTCCTTCCAGTGGTAATGGAACCTAAAACCATCGTGGTTATAGTAAGACGATAAAAAGGGTAATAACTGGGTTGTGTTAGTTAATTGAATATAAAATGTCGTGTTAAAAATTGTTATTATCTCTGTTAAGAAAAAAAAATTGTAGACGAGATGACTCTAGGTAGTTTTTTTTAGCTTTACACTTTATCAATAGCGGCCTAGCCAAAGAGAACAGAGTGAGAGTCCTCTCCATACTTCTTTTTCCTTGTACACTGTCAACAAATTCTTCATACATGCTCCTCTGAGGATCCTCATGTGACCTTCCTCCATCATCGATATTATGAAGATCCTCAAAGATCAACCCTCCATTGCTTGATAATGTATTGTTTTGGATAATTGTTTATTTATATTCTTTTAAATATTTATTTTTAAAGTAGTTTTCTTTTTTTTTTATATTTCTATGTTTAAGAAATATTAAAACCAAATCAGGTCGCTTTTTCAAAAAAGTCCATCAAGAACCTAAATAGATATAAATTAAACCAATACATATGAAACGATATCAAATTACTGAAAAATAATACAATATATATTAAGGAAAATCTTTTCTTCAAATTCTATATTATTACAGTCACAAAATTTTACACCTGTTTAGGATATCTCTACGACAGCTCTAAAAATATATCGAATCCCCGACCTATCCTCACGTCCTTCTAATATCGGATTATCCTGGATTTACTGTAATTTTTGGTGCTTTAAGTAAAGTGGTATAAGTTTAAATATTTTGTTTTATATGACGAATTATTTTGTTTTGTATGAATGTCGTATTATTAAAACCTATTGGGTACTACAAATTGACCTAGAACTATTTGAAATTTAACAAGAACTATGAGAACTTATAATAAAAATAAAGGAAAAAATCAAAGATTATTAATTTAAATCTATATTTATCACAAAAACTTATATGTATTTGTAGTTCATTTCATACAATTATAAAATATAAAATTGGTACGGAACCCTCGGTTGATTAGTTTTTTTTTTATTGAATATATATTTTTAACTATTAAAAACACAGTACATATAGCCTTAAGTTTGTGTTATTGTATATTGTCTCTTATTGTGTAACAAATGTTGGTAAACCGAATAAAGAGATAAATAAATATACTAATTAAGACCGTCGTGTCGTATAGACGTGTGACTGTAAACGCAACTTTTTTAGATTAAATTTTAACTCGGAGTATTAAAATATTTAATATTTTCATTTCCTTGATGCCAGTCGTGTGACTGCCAAAATGAGACTTGAAAAACGACTGGTTGTGGGTTCGATCCTCAATTGAATAAAGGGAATATTTATTTAAATTTATATTTTCATTTCTTCGGTCTGTCGCTCGGTGTCGAGGCAAAGCCTCCTGCCACTCAATGTCAAAAGTGGAGAACGGAGTGTCTTAAGTTCCCTCTGGCTACCCTGCTGTGTACGGGATGCAGCGTGAAGTTAATTGATTGATTTTTGTTTCCTCGTTCTGCCATTAAGATTTGCTTGCCTTGTTTGTGCGGCGTTGTGTATCGCCACTCAACACGCAATTCCTCTAGAATTCGCCCGAAAGTGGAGAGTGTCTTAATACTACGTTACATTTAGCTACCTCACTATACGGGGAATACCCTAAAAATTAATAAATTAAAAAAATCCATAAAAAAGATACGTTAAAATTACGTCACTCCACACGAAGTGCCCAACGGAGTGACATCAACACCATACGAAAATAAATCGCAGCCCTATTCCGAGAAGTATTGAGGAATGCAGCCGTTGAGATGATCGCTGGTGATCGTTGCATACCGTTGACATAAATGTTCTTTTTTTACTTTTTAGTATTTTGAATGTATGAATCTATGCTTTAAATGTAATTGAGTTATAAGCAAATTCCGTTGTTTACTACGATTTTAATTTTTTTTGAAATTATTTTCATTTATTTACATACTTTTTTTAAATAAGGCATAAAAGATGTGGAAACCAAATGCTAAGACTAATTCCGTCGATTCATAAGGTATTAAATACAAATCAAAATCAAAATATTATATATCTCATTCCCCTAGGAATCGAACCCACAATCGTTGCCTTTGCATATGCCATTAAATTTTGAAAAAAAAAAATATGTAGTATTATATACTCAACTAAGTTAAATACCCTAAGATAATAATAATAAACCTGCTTAGCATTATTATAAAGAAAACGTTTCCAAATATAAAATATTTATTCTATATAATTAAAAAAAATTAGCAGCGTAAAGCTATACAGCAGGATAGGCAGAGGAAATCTAGTGATAAGACATTCTGTTCCCCACTGTCCGCCAAATTTTTCGAGACATTGCGTATTGAGTATCGGAATTCTAGGTCAGGCTTTGGCCTTGGTGCCAGAGCGAAGAAATTAAAATATTAATAAATAATAATTAATTCCCTCGAATGAGGGTCGAACCCGCTACCCTGTTGTTCCCTGGGCCACGACGGCATCTATGTAATTTATAAAACTAATAATAACAAATGAAACAATAAAACCATTTCTATTTCTCTGGTAAGGAGAATAAGCTATACAAATCACGCCAAGTATTCGAGTTGACCTTACGACCTGAGACCGCAAGTCATTAACAGAACATGCCTTTATAGTTTATTTAGATTCTTGTCTCAGCTTCATTGTGGATAATTGATGAAAGCAGTATATGTACATGTAGGTGGTTGCAGGTTCAAGTTAAGTTGAGGTGAAATTTTATTGTTTCTTTTTTTAGGTTCACGCTGTATTTCGCGTATATCTGAGTAGAGTAGGCGATGGAACTTATTGTTAGGACGCTCGTTTTTCCAATTTCCTCTAAATTGCTTGGACATTGCGTGTTGAGTGGCGTAACTTTATCATGAGAGAAGAAGTCAAAACAATTCATTCTATCAAATAGTAATCGAACGTACGACCATCGCGTTTACGGTCAAACGCTGTGCCGTTGAGCCACGACGGCCTCAATCTAATCATGAATGTTCAGGTTTTTTTTAATAATTACCTCCTTATGTTAAAAAGAATATAATTTTTTTATGGCATTTGATATGAAAGAACAATATCTGTATACAGGGAAAAATCCTAAATTCTACCACCTTTAATTGATTAAAGGCCAAGTTGTGGGTTCGATGCCCACTCGAGAAAATGAAATATGTAATGTATTCATTTCCAAGCTCTTGTAACGATGAAAACGGCGGTGTTGAGTTCCGTCATTCAACACGCAACGCCTGCGAATTCAGCGGAAAGTGTAGAACGGAAGTAACGGACTTAATTCGAACGGAGTGTTTTAACACTAGCTTCCCAAATTCCCTCTGCCTACACATGTATGTGCGGGATACAGCGTGAAACTTAAACAATAACAATGTATTATGTATAAAAGAAGTCTACATTTGAAAATAAGGATTATAATATCTATAATAAATATTTTCCCATAAAAGAGACTACCGTTTCATGTCTCAAATTACGACAACGATACATTACTTACGCAACTGTAATAGTTTAGTATTCAGCGTGCTATAAAATACATAATAACAGATTTTCTAACATTTATATTTGATGCATTGTAAACGATAGTAGCGGGTTATAATTTATCTTACGTGCTAATATTGTACTTTATTGCAACGTGTTTGGCTTTATATCGTAAAGTTTCACGCTGTATCTCGCATACGTAATGTGACCAGGCGACCCATTTTGAACGGAACCGTCCCGTTTTTTGCTTGTGAGTCCCGGTTTTGCGGGATCCTAAAGACGGCACCGGGACGTACAAATGTAATGTTTTTCGGAATAGCACAAAGATTTTCATTTGCCAAAAAAATGTTTGCATACCATATCTAAAAAACAAATGAAATATTCAAACGTTAATTTTTGATAAATTAGTTAAAAAATAAATAATATTGGTAATAAACAAACAAACCAATGTCCCGTTTTGAGCCAAAAAAAATGGTCACGTCACGCATACCTATAGCTAGATAAACACGGGGAACCAAATGTTAAGACACTCCGTCCCTAATTCATTGCTTGTTGAGTAGCGAAACTCAACGCTATACTTTGTCAAGTTACCAGAACGAGGAAATTAAAATAGTTTATTCCGTCAAATGGGAATCGAACCCACAACAGACGCGTTTACAGTCAAACGCTATGCTGTTGCGCCACAATGGCCTGGTGCTTAGTTTTTTTTTAAATATTTATAAGTGCAACGGTAACGAGACGTTTCTTAACTCGGAGGAATGTAATATTTTTAAATACTTCCGTTTTTATAATTTGAATTTTGATACCTATCATAAATTACACCTAGACTACGGCTAATATCTTCAAAATAACTGAAAACCGGAATACTTAGTGTCTGAACACTAAGTATCTCTCTCCCTCAGGAGAGACTGACTACGTAATAAGTAAAAAAAATGTATTTAACATAATAACAGAATCTCAGCTTTTCTAATAGATAAACTGTTGGATCATAAGTAATAGATACGTATAATTTATTTTATTAATATTATACGTATTATGTAAATTTAATTATTAGAGGCCAGTCGTGGTGCAGAGGCACAAAGTGTGACTGCAATATGGTTGTGAGTTCGATCCCCACTCGAGGAAATGAAATATTTATTTAAATTTATATTTTCATTTCTTCGCTCTGGTGTCGAGGCAAAACTTGACGTTGAGTTCCGCCATTCAACACTAGAGAACACGAGGGAACCTAGTGTCTTAACACTAGGTGCCTCTCCTCTGCTGTGTGTGGGATACAGCGTGATTTAATTTTAATTTATGTAGATTTAAATGTTTCATCACTTAATTGTTACAGTCTGTGCTCTTTTCTCACGGTTCTTATTGATACACACGAATATTTTTTTATTCTCTTTAAATTTATAAGAAAATGAAAAAAACGCACTTTTCGTTTAGACCTGCAATTCCCCATAGCTGGTTAGATAGAGAGAAGCTACGGTAAGATTTTTAACCAAATTCGAGATGAAATTAAGATTATAAAAGACTAACTCTGACCACACATAATGGGTTTAATCAAAACTATTAACTTGATGTAATATCCTCAATAAATGGATTATCCAACGCAAAAAGATCTTTTCAATTTGTAACAGTAGTTTCTGAGATTAGCGCGTTCAACCAAACATATTCTTAGTCTTTATAATATTAGTGTAGTAGAGAGTATCGATATATATTTAATAATTTGCAAGAGTCTATGCTATCTTTTCAAGTGTTTTCTTGTGTTGTCTTTCAAGTGTTGTCTTTTCAAACTAGAATAAAAAGAAAAAAATGGTACATATAAGAGAAATATTTCCATTTTTTTTTAAGTGAACAATATAAATCAAATAGAACAAAAAATAAACAAAAAGAACAGAGAAGAATTAATTGTAATGTTTTTTATGTTTAATTCATTGATTTATATTGTTCAATTCAATTTAATCCAATGTACTTGTACAATGTTATTGCTAGTCTTTGTGCGCACCTAAATGAATTCTGACAGGCGTATGTGCGTCTGCGTCGCATCATCTGATATAACTCCGCACTAGTGAATTCTTAGGGATGTCCAGATTAGATATTGCGATAAATAATATTGATAAAATATTGAGGCCAGTCGTGGTGCAGGGGCACAAGTGTGACTGTCAGTGCGACAGGTTGTGGTTCGATTCCCACTCGAGACAGTGAAATTATTAATATTTTAATTTCTTCGTTCTGGTGCGTCCAGAATTCGCCATGAGTTTACGCCAGTCAATATGCAATGTCTCGAAAATTGGGCAGAGAGTTGAAACGGAGTGATTTAACACTAGATTTGTCTACTGTCCTCTACTACATGCGGCGTACATCATGAAACAAAAACTGGAAAGATGATTCATTACACATTACATTTTTCTGCCTATATTTATACGGATCATTTGATCAATTTTTGTTAAATAAAATATTATATATAAATTAAACAATAAACATTTAATATAATCTAAAATCAAGGTTGCCCTGAACATATTTTGTATTAAAAGCTTAAAACAATCATATTAAGCTAAATAAAAATATTTTGACGACCCTATCAGACTAATGTCACCAGTGTCAACGTGTTGAGGCGGGCGTCCTTGGTTCGATTCCTAGTACTGGCAATAGATTAATAATACCTTGCTGACATATTGTATAACGCTCCTGTCTAATGGTAGGTATAAAAAGTTTTGACCGCTAAATATGATGTCATTCAATTGGAATAATATTACTATAAATAAAATGGAAATAAGTCTTGGTTTAAAAGGTTGTAGGTTCGATTCTGAATATGGATAATGTATTATTTTCATTTTGATAAGCCAGTGCGGCGTTTAGTTACGCTACTTCATATACATAGAATATCTCAGATTTAATTCGAATGGAAAGTAAAGAAAGGAATATATTCAGGATAGTGTGAAGCTAAATAACTTTGAGTGACAGCTCCACTGAGGGAACCTGGGAAACTAGTGTTAAGATACTCTGCTTTTCGTTAAGACAAAAAAAAAACTTTAATATAGATCTTATTTGGATACGTACGTACTAAAGATCTTCTTGTGGATGAAATCTTAAATTACATGTTTCTAGTGGTATCACTTAAGAATGTTATATTACTTGAGGCTTTGGGGCACAAAGTCCGACTGTAAACGCCGTTGTGGGATCGATGCCACTCGAGGAATAGAAATATTTAATATATCCATTTTCTTCGCGGTGGTGTTGAGACAAATCGCTGCGTTGATTTCCGCCACTCAACACACAATGCCTCCACAATTCGGTGGTAAACGGGGAATGAAGTATCTCAACATTAGGTTCCCTCTGCTTACCTTACTGTGTGCGGGATACAGAGTGACTCTAAAAAAATACTTAAGTGAAGATTACAAATAAATTACAATAATATTTACTTAAACTTCCTTCCTATCCCTTCTTTTTACTTCCTTCTAGAACAGAAGAATGCAATATTTTCATATCAAAAACTGTACCACACAAACCATATTAACCGTTACCTCTACCGTATTACTCGTTTAGTATTTTTCGCGTTCTCAACTCACTATATAGAGATTCAAAATTAAGATAAATCCGCTGGTTCCACTTAATAGTTGATTTTTTTAGGAACTTTATTGCGGTTCGTCGACCCTAACGGTGACCATAGTTATGATAGTGTAAATATTAGCACCATGACTTGAATTTTTTTTAAATATCTGAGGATGTCGTGGCTCAGAAGGCAACGGTTGTGGGTTCAATCCCTTGAGGAGTTGAATTATTATCTATTTCTTAATATTTTCATTTCTTCGCTCTTGAAACATGGCGGAAATTGGGGAACGGAATGAGCCTTAAGCTATATCATTGAAATTTCTATATAAAAAACGATTTAAAATCGAATGTTTTGCTGTGCTTATCAATTTTTACATACTTGATGTTTTTTTTTAATTCTTTGGTTTTAAAGACTATTAAAAAAAGAGCTTCACGTTTTTATCACACATACGCAAAGGAAACCTAATGTTAAGACAAAGCGCGGCGTGAGATCTGCCACTCAACACGCAATGCCTCCAGAATTTGGCAGAAAGTGGGAAACGGAGTGTGGGATACAGCGTGAAGCTGATTAACTTATTTATTATTTATAACATATATTTCGAATATTATGATTATGAAAATTTCCAAATTATAATTTTTATTTATTCACACTAGCCTAGAAATGGCGTAGAAGATACAAAACTTGTATTATTATTACATATATAAAATTATTATATTAAAGTTTTAATTCATCAATAAATGTCTAAAACAATTGTTTAAACAAATATATTAGCAAGCAAATATTTGTGGGTCACATTTTTGTTTTTGTGAACAAAATTAGTAAGTGACTTGATTAGTAAGTCTGTTGACTTTCACCATTTAGTAAAAAAAATATAAAAATTTGTACGCTTAAATTAGCCTATTTCCTTATATCGCTGATTTGATGCAACAACGACGTGATTACATGATTTTTTTTCATATTTTAAACTTGCTTTGCGTCTCTTATAATATAAAAAAAGTACAAATTCGTCATTGTTGCACCAAATGAGCGAATCATATATATTTTTTATTTCTCCCGCACATAAAAGAGTGACAGAAAGAATGGCTTCTTTTCTCCATTTTTCGTTAAATTTTGGAGACATTGAGTGTGGAGGCGGCGTTGGGTATTGGAAAAAAAATTATGTTATGCTCGGCATTATATTCGATCGTTTACTTCGCAGTTCAAAGCAAAAATAGTTAGTCCCCCAATCATCACTCAACCGATCGCAATGACAAAACAATAAACAATATTTACTGAATATGCGAAGATATTTAATGTTATAAATATTGACTATGTCTACATTAACATGGCAAATGTTTATTAAAAATAAAGAAAATCCACTTCTATATAGTTTACAATATATGTTTATATACTAAAATGTAAAAAAAAATTACCACCCGCAAATAGCCGGGTGGGCAGAGGCAATATAGTGATAAGACACTCCGTTCTCCACTTTCCTCCTAACAGTCGATAAAATTCATGTTCGCCTAACTTGCTAAAATCATCGATAAACTGAGTGGTGAAATCCAACATCGCGCCATGCCTTGTTACCAAAACAAAAAAATAAAAATAATTAATTCCTTTGAATGGGAAACGAACCCAGAACAATCATATTCACATTCAATCTCCATTAATAATTTTTATATTTTATTAATTATTATAGAAAAAAATACAACAATTGTTACTAGCTAATTGTAATTAACGCAAAAATTCGACCAGCACATACCACAGACAAAATCTTTAATTGGGACCAAGTCCGTCTGAATGGGTGGCGGCGTTATATTAGTATGAAAAAAGGAAGATCGAAATAGTCGGCGCCGTGCCGCGTCGAGCACCTGTCAAGAGCGCCATTTTGGAAAAAATGTTGCGCGATTTGGCGGGAAATGTGACATTAGCATTTTTTTATTGATGGCTATATATTTTTTAATGGATGTGTATGCATTTTTTCAGCCTAAATATACTTTTAGTGATGAAATATCAATTTACTTGATAATTTAGTGGAGATTAAGTTTGAAATAAAAAATAAATTAGAATATAAGTCATCTCTTAGTTATTTATTAGTTAGTCATGCTGGATATTATAAATTTGGAACAATATAATTAGAGACAATTGTGTTACCCCGCGTGTTCTTGGTAACGTTCATTTGCAATGCAAATAAAATATTAACAAGGCTGCGTAATCCTCTAAAAGGACACTGAATTTCTACTTTGTTTCAAACTGAATATTATTCACGTACTAACATGACGAAATTTAAGACGTAATATGGCCAGTAAAAAACATTTACGAAAGGCTATAAAAAAATTAAATCATTAAATTATTCAATTAGTTACCTAATAAATATTTTTATGAGTGGAAGTTTACTTTATATATTTTCATAGTACATCGAATTTCTTTGTTTCACACATGAATATATTTCATGTATTGAACATATATACATACGTAACATAATAATACATACATAACATATTAATGCATATATTTACGAAAAGCTATAAAAAAATTAAATTACTAAATTATTCAATTGATTACTTATTAAATTATTATTTTTATGAATGGAAATTTATTTTATGTATTTTCATAGAGCTATTCCACAGATTATAACAGGATGGGTCCCATAGATTAAAGAGTACATTAAGATTTATATGACAGACTATATATATTCTCAATTGGATAATGTCGTCCACTGCATACATTAACTGTTTTGCAATCAAATTCTATCTTATTGTACAAAGTACGGACTTATTTATTTTATATTAATAAATGGTAAGGAAAATATTAGTTCTAAATTATTTGTTTAATCTAACTTAAAATATTTTTATAGTATGTATACATATAATTACATCCTAATTACAGATTTCACAAGCTTCACGCTGTGTCTCGCAGATAGCAGGGTAGACAGAGGCAACATGGGAACCTATTGTGAATTCTCGATGCACTGTATGTTGACTGGCGGAATTCTACACCGCCATTTATCTAGTTACCAGAGCCAGAAAAAAATAACGTTAAAAAATAACACATAATCTAAATTTATTAAAATACAAAATCCACAATTTTCACTACCCCCATACGACAAATCTTAAATAAATATTTTTTTTTAAAACAAAAAAAGAGTAAATCATGGTAACATCACTAAAAGAATCATCAATAAAAATTTCTATGCACACAAAGAAAAGGCATTAACCTCATTGCGAATATGCTGTAAAATTAATCAGGATGTAAGTACTTATTGTCAACTAACAAATTGCTGAGCTATAAGTGGGTCAGTTTTCTCTAAACATGTATATATTATGAATATTACTTAGGTTTCGTCTGCAGTTATTTTTAAAAGTATATGTAATGACAGTAGATTTTTTTTCTCTTTTTAAATAAACTAAATCTACGATCAATCCTCCTTGTAAACAAGGAGGATTGATCGTAGATTAATTAATCAGCACACAGCAGGGTATCCGTTCCCCATTTTCTGCCGAATTCTGAAGGCATTGCGTGTTGAATGGCAGAACTCAACGCCGCGCTGTTTTGTTTCGACTAGAGCGAGGAAATGGAAATATTAATTTAAACAAATATTTCATTTCCTCGACTGGCGATCGAACCCACAACCGGTCGGTTTTACAGTCACATTTTGTGGCCCTACGCCACGACTGGCCTCTGTAAACTAGGCACTTCTGAATAATACGTTATTTTTGTAAGTTTTTGACAGGTTATTTGGTTGGCAACATTGATGATTTTTATTAAATTAATTCCATTGATTTATGTTCCAGGCGCAGGCAAAAAAGTTTGCGACTGTATACATTATAGTTTGTGGGTTCGATTCCCTCTCAAGGAAATAAAATATTTAATATTTTCATTTCTTCGCTCTGGTAATCGCAAGTTCCGCTAGTAAACACGCCTCCAGATAATGTAATGGAAACGGATTTTTTTAATGAGAACGGAGTATTTTAACACTAAATCACAATCTTCTTATCATTCCTTAGGTTCGTGTGGGCGTAGGGCCTATTATATTTATATATACTTATGTTTTTACTATCAAAACTCAGTGGTACCAAATCATATAATTCTCTTTAATCATGAAATTATTTAAAGACCAATTTAGAGAGACTTATTGTAATAAAAAAAATCAATCAACACAAATAGGTCTTAAACAATATGAATAATTGTTATTAGATACCATAATACAGACATTACTAACCTGATTATAAATACACCACAAAATTCATTAGAATATGGATACACGCTGGGCTGAGTGGGTTGATTTTAACGAATCGCTTAAGCTTTGTGCACACGATAGTGAAATGAGAATAAAGTAAAAAAGTAAAAAAGTAAAATACTCTTTATTGTACACCAATATTTACAATAAAACAATGTTCATAATTATCGATATGATGACAATAGGCGGCCTTATTGCTAAATGAGCAA
>DWAO01000097.1:0-35483 GCA_018230605.1 Heliconius congener | reverse complement strand
ACCAGTCGGTTTTACAGTCACACTTCGTGCCGCTGCGCCACGACTGGCCTCAAATATTTTTCTTCCATGTTGCATATATTATAAAATATATATATAATAAGAAAAGAAGTAATAATTATTTAAGATAAATAGAATCTAGCAATAAATCCCAGTGCTTGTTACAGTCCTCATTATGTTTAAGATAGTTCACTATAAAGTTGACAAGATAGCAATTTGAAGTCAGCGTGGGATTTCGTTTTAAAATCAAACCCAAAACCCACCATGTAATTGATTGATTTGGTATTACAAAAATTATTTATTGCTGACTCTGTGTATTTTCATAATTTTTGACGTAACGTAATAGACAAAGGGAACCTAGTGTCGTGATACTCCGTCCGTCACGCCCAATTTTCGAAATATATACTATGTTTGAGGGGCAGGGAAACGAAAATTATTTATAAATTAAAATAATAAATAGAAAATGTTATAAATATAATAAATACGATAAAAAAATCTATGTATATATTAATCTCGCAGAATGGAAATCAGACCTACAACAAACTCGTTTACAATTGGATACTATTTCGCCACCAAAGAAATTTGTTATAATAATAATAATATTAAAACGATTACTTTATTTGAATCACTATAAGTACTCGATTAGCAGAATTTCCTTAATATTAATAAAGTAAAGCTTATTAACTCTAAAGTACATTATTAATATGAGGACAAGATAATAAAATATACTATACTTTCACTAAAATATCTAAAAGCTGTAATATTATTATATATATCTTTTACAGTTATTTGCAATAGAAACATCGTTTGTTTTAGCTTGTCTTTTTGTATAGATTACTGTAACAGCTAAACAAATGCAGTCAAGTCTTATATAGGGGTGGCTTCAGGTTCTTTTTTATAATTGATACGTTTTCTTAAAAAGAATTTTTCTTTCATAAGTGTGGAATAACACTTTAAAAATGGATTTTTTTTTAATTAAAAACAGTTAATATATTATATTAAAAAGTGATTAAACATTTGAGTCTTACAAAATAATTCATTATTATCACAATACGTAATATTATTTCTAGTTGTTTGATGAAAATCTCATGAAAATAAGAAAAAATCGTCAATACTGTTAGGGAGGCTAGGATTTTTATCCTAGACGAGTTGAACTCATCTATTTTTGGACAAAATTCCAATATCCTTCTAAGTTAGTGTTTATCAATTACAGAAACCGCTATAACATGACTAACAAACATTTTCCATATACAAAAATCCACTAGCATTAGATAAGTCAACACGACAGGTGATTTTCCAAACAATGTATTCATTAGATATTTGCACACAGTCGTACATACATTCATTGAACGGTACTCATATTTTCGTCTGGGGCATTTGCTGGCTGTCAAAACATCGTGGCTGGTGCTCCAGTGTCTAGGTGCAGTACGGTCCGCCGGAGTCCAAGCCGAGCGAGACGAGTCGATATCGATTCGCAAAGCGAGAAATTATTGACTACACGCGAAGAAGTCACGTCCTAGCGACCATTTTGACTCCTAAATGAGTTCGTTCACACCGTTTAGTTCACGGTCGCCTCTGCTTACTATGTTAATATATGTACATTAGATGTGGGCATATACAGACAAACAATTTGTAATACTTAATGTTATATATATATATATATATATATACATATATACATATAATAAAAAACCTAAACTTACTAGATAACGTATCTAATTAAATATGCTTACTTTAAGCTCAGGTAGCGTAATTTTTCTTACTAATAAGATTAGTTTCATATACATAATACCTATTTTATTTGGTAGGCCTATAGTGGCTTAAGTATACAGTGATTTATTAGAATGAAGCGAACGTATAAACGATCGTTTAACTAAAGTATATGTAAAAGGAAAGGATGTACTGTTATTAAAGCAATATTGTGTCATTATATGGCGCGAGTAGTCTTGTAAAAAAATTGTATTGAAGTTTATATAAAAAGTATCGATTTAATGCCTAACAAGGATGTATTTTATTCGCTTTAAAATCAAACAGTCTAACAGCAAAAAAGGTTATATATTTATTTAACAAAAATAAGAGCCGTAAGAGGCTAGATCGAGCTACTTTACTTTCATGGGTATATACGCTAGTTAGTGAGGCGACGGGTTGACTAGATAAAATACGTAAGCAAATTTATTTACAATATTATGAAAAATCTTTTTCATTTCGTAATGAAAATCTAAATTGCTTCATTTTAATTTATTATAATTTTCGCTTAGCCATAAAATATATAAAAATGCACAAATTTGCTTAATCTAAGCTTAGATGGTATAGTCTTTTTAATAAGATTATTATAAATTTAATATTTGTCTATCAAATACTTGTAAATTATAATATAATTAATTAAAACAATTTTAAACCAGCTTCACTTCACGCTGTAACCCATCCCTATGCACACAGCAGAGTAGGCAGAGGGAACCTGGTGTTAAAACACTCCGTACTTCACTTTCCTAACTAATATATTTAATATAAATACATATATAACAAAAAGTCACGAATGTAATAGTAATTTGACGTACCACGCGCACGCGGTTGCTCCTATTTAAACAGCGCGACGGCGTTAATCCCACAGGTCTCACGATTTCTTGAAGCGAGCTGGAGACACGAGATCTCCATTGTACTCCATTCCCACGGTTACTATGAGAAACTCTAAACTATTTATTAATATTTTCTTTTTAATTGAACACGCCTTTTTTTTATTCTTGGGAAACTTTACAAAGGATTCATAAACTTTCATAGTTTTTTTAACATAAAAATTTTTTGTAACTTACATTCTTAATGTGTTAATTTAAAGCGACTTATCTTTTGAATGTTAACTTTTGATTGAAATAAGTTATGTGCTTTTTTTTACAAATATTTCTCGTCATTTAATGTGTATATTTTACATATAGGTGAAGATATTGTAGATAATTTACTATGAAATTTATATTTATTTTCTATGTATTTAAGATTTATTTTTATATCGCAGTTAGTATATGATGGAGATGAGTTCTAAGTTCATAAGAAACATGTTTATAGTTATATTTAAAATAAATGCATAGCACAAATGTCTCGTTAAGATAACGATAAAATAAAAAAGCATAATGATAAAGTGACATAAATAAATTGATTAAAATGTTAGTGATACTAGTTAGTCGGTTTGTTAATTGGTTAGAATATACAGAAGCAAGTTGGAAAATGTATACAATTACGAGAAAATCGTAATAATCACTACTTAATGCCGCCCTTCTATCGTAATAGCGGAGATTGAACCCACAACCAAAGCAATTACCGCCACACGGTGTGCGACTGCTTCATGATTGCCTAATAATATTTTTTTATATTTCTTAGTAATTACATCACTCGAGTCATATATATTATCTTTGTAATCGATATCATTACATACAATATACCACAAATACACAGTGCACGTCGATAACATGAGAATTTTTAAATAAAATCGATCATTCCAATCGACATTCCCGAGAAATGTGTGTTCTTGGAACTATATTCGAAATACACATACTTGGAATTAGTTTGCTTGAACAGGTGGAATTTTTCTTACGATCAGTCTTATGAGTGCACAATGTAAGAGTCGAGTTTGTAAACATCGAATAGTAGCGTTTGTAAGACGTAAATTTATTATACGTTGAATAATGATTTTATGAATTCGATTAGGAAAGAAATATAAGAAGAGCTTAGTCTAGAATAAGCAGTTAGTAGTCATAAGGGGTGCCTTTAAATTTAAATGTTGCCTTTAATAATAATTGAACCCACTGTATCGTGGATACAGTGTATCGTGTAGGCTAGCGTCAAATGCACAACGAGGTATATATAAATTATAAAATATTAATTTACTGATAAAAATTTAAATATTTTCAAGAAACACTCAGAACCAACAAAGTATAAATTTATATTTCTCCTAATAAACCTATAACCTTTACTCTTTTTATTACAAGCAAACATGTAACCGAAACTAAACATAATCAGACAGGTGTCATACAATCGATACCAACTAACGTTAAAGTATAAAGCCTTCGATTTCTACAAGCGGTTTTACATACTAAAGTGTTAATTGCTCTTTAAACATTTGTATGGAATTACATGAAATCGGTACTTTAGAATTCACTTTGATTCAATGGCAATAAGGCCTTATATGTTAATAGCTAGGGATTAGACTGTTCTATAGAATACGATCAAATACTTTGAAGCAAACACTCGATTCAAAGTTCAAATAAAAGATTTTGTGACGAACCAACAACAATATATGGAAAGCATTATTCAGTATACATTATTCACTTAATACATTCGTTAGTTACACATTTCTTTATGTATTTATCTTATATAAGAAACAAAAGATATTGAAATTGTATTTTTAAATTCAAATGGTTAACTGCATGTGAAATTTATAATAATTATTAGCTAAACTAGCCCTTTGGTTTTGGTGTCACATAAACGACTAATATATGGTGTTTAAATTTCTTCGTATATATTTAATAGAATATAGTGAATACTTACGAAAAAATCTCTTTTATGATGAATCCATTAGTTGTAGCGCCATGTCTTGTCGCCACAAAACCTAAAACAATGCAAAAATAATTTATTTCTTAATAATAACGTTTTTTAATTAGTATATTAGTATGTAGCTACGAGATGTTTAAGGCTTCTTATTTCGCTCGAAATTACAATCCTACACAATTGTCGTCATCATAGTGCCTACTCCAAAGGTAACTTCAATGGTGACCAACTCAAATAAAAATATAATATATAAGATTTTTTTTTATTTACAAAATTTAAATTTAAAAGAGACCCTAATGAACTAAAATGATAGTATGATATACATCGTTAGTATTAACTAAGGGTACGTCTGTACGTTGCACCCGGCGCGCACCTGCGCCCGCACGCCACGTGCTATAACGGATCGAAGCATCTTGTCTCGAACATCTTACTATTATAAATGCTATCATTATGTTTTTCTGGCTTAATTATGTTTTAATGATAATTATTATTAATTATAATTAGACTAGACTAGAGATATTTAATTCTGACTTTGTTAATTGCGACATTAAGCTTAGAGTTTTGTTGAAAACAGAAATGTGAATTTTAATATAAAGCAAGACTTAAATAATAACTACGAACATTTTGAGATTATTTATTATTATCATTATACAAAGAGTTAAATATAATATATATATATATATATATATATATAGTGTATATAAGAAATATATTTAAATCATCATTGTACATAGTTATGCAAACCAATTGTTTGATCATTATAGAACATGCTATATATGGTGTCAGATCAATTTGTCCAGAAACAGGATAAAATATATTTTTGTTATTAATATCAGCTAAAATTTTTTATAGAAAAAAAAAACATATAAACACGTTGTACGTATAGGTGTCATGAACAATAAACTCTCAATTTAGAAACAGAAAGATAAAACGAAAGAAATTAAGGAATACTCACTTCCTTTTCGGTTTTATTGGTAAATAAAACCAAAAAGGACATATACATACACTTGAATAAGATATATTGTTCTCTACAATAAAAATGTTAATGTTACCATTTTTTACTAATTCTTTGATTTACAACACGATAAAGTGAATACAAAAACTCTTGAAATTCATTAACATCACAAACCAGTGAATTTAAAATTAAGATATCGTTATACCTACAATTATATACATACCTACTTCATTTGAATATTTTTGATTTCGATAACGCCGCTAACTTTTGACGATTATAATATAATAAAGCATTCTGGTGTTACTATTCTGTAGTGGATTCTATCCTCTTTTTTCGAATGTAAGCTTATTTGTGTTTGTATTTGAGGCCAATCGTGGAGCAGAGAGATTCGATCCCCACCCGAGGAGTTGAAATATTTACTTAAATATTTACTTATATCCATTTCTTCGCTCCGGGGTCGAGGCAAAGCGTGACGTTGAGTTCTGCCACTCAACACACAATGCCTACGGAATTCGGCAAAAAGTGTAGATTTAACATATTGAAATTGGAGTATCTTAACACTGGGTTCCCTCTGCCCCCTACCCTGCTGTGTGCGGGATACAGCGTGAAGCGGATTCATTTTATTTTTTATTATTAAAAAATCATCATATCTATTCATAAGCTAAACCACCAATATCTCTTCAAGTAACCCATAGCATATAAGAGTAACACGAACTTGGATCCATATGCCTAGTTAACTGACACATATTGAAGTACTAAGGTGCGGAACAGCGACATACAGTCGCTGCCAAGAAAGCAGTAAAAACTTGCATATTGATAGAACAGTACACCTGTTTTATGGACTCACTAATATATTAGACATGATGCCTTTGAATGTTGATGAATGTTTGTTTTCACATATAATTTTTTCATGGAAATAGAATATATATAAAATGGTTCTACTAATACTTTTATTTCAATTTCAAAGGTGTTGAAATCCTGATTTGATATTTTTTGTTTCTTTGATTACTCACAGAAAATTTCAAATAAGATTAACCCTAGATTGTAAAAAATATGAAAGTTCATTATAAATATCCAAATTGTTATCTTTATTTAAAAATCAAACATTTAAAAAGAAACGACGAAAATATTCAGATTTTTGTATCATTTTGATAAAAGATTTATAATTGAGATCGATAATACGTATGGACTTATAATTTTGGCGAAACCTTTAGCCACAAAATACGACTGAACGACTTATGTTTATCCAAAAAAAGCCTTTTACCGTTTAATGACATTCAAAGTAAATTTTAAAAGGCCGGACATTTATATTTAAGTATAAAATTTGTTAAATTACACAAATCGAGATTTTATCGAGTCTTCGTGTCTTGAAAGGCGCTGCGTGCAAGCAATCAAAGCTAATTATACACAGGGTGGTCTACTATGGAGTGCTTGTAGTTTTGGTGCGAAAGTCATTAGGATAATTAGGACTTCAATTTATCATATTTTACATATTTACATAGTATTTTTATTTGATCTCTTATGGTGATACTTACAGTGTTCATGTACATGAGTATAATATAAAAAGACATAATATTCAAGAAAGTGTATTTAATATACAATATGTAAACATATATCTAAAAGATGGAAGACATTGAAGACTTTCTATGGCTTTCTAATGTTCAGAGGCACTAGCAGTATGATATGGCACATACAAGTAAAAGTGAAACTAATAAGCTTGATTAATCAGATTTCATTAAAACTGACTTTCGATTATCGAAATGGTCGTTTTGAAGAGAAGGGTAATAGCTGTGAGCGTCGGTCCCATACTTAATGCTTATAATTTTAACAGCTTGTAAAAAGGTTAAAAGATCAAATATCGGCACGTACGCAGGCGTCGACTGTAATTTGGCTAAAACCTTATTAAATTACTGAATTTTTCAACTTTATTAATATTTTAAGAAGCTTTTAGTATCGGGTTGCATTATGCGCAAGATTTGTCATTAATAATAAGCCGTTTACCATTACGAGTATATAAAATTAAGAATATCAAATATGTTTTTATAGGTATTTATACGAAAGTGATGAAACGCGTAAAAGAACGTTTTCGAATAAAATTCGTGTCCCAATTAAATATTTTTTTATCATTTTGCATTAGTCATATCATAATGTTGCTTTTATAGACACGTGTCCCTCGAACTTTGAATAATAAGCATAGAAAATTTTAAATTTACTTTAATCTCCAACTGTTATATTTAAAGATATAGCGTACTATATTATAGAAAAAAACCTGGAGTCACGAATTCCAATCCCGCTGCGCTCTAGTTTTTATAAGTTTTCTAAAAAAAAAAAAAGGAAAATACTATATATTTTTCTAATTATAGCACAATGACGTAAGTATGTGTACGTAAAACTCATAAGTATTAGATTTAAATGTTAATATAGCACTTTTTTAGCGTGCTCATAAGAAATACTGTACTTTGACCTCTCCGCGATGAAAATCAGAAACTATAATAATAAGCAAACCAGTTACTACGTGCAAAATGCTACGTTATTAATAATTTTTGCTTTAAAATGTTTCCATATGTTAGGAAAAAATACGCTGTATAATCTTTTGAGTTATTCTAAGTTTTAAAAACGTTACCTGTTACATAGATAATAATTTTTTTTTTAGTAAAAGTCCCAACACACATGCTATCATAGAGAAGGATTTCATTAAAAGTAAAAGGTGACAGTTAAAATTTTGGTGAAATGATTTGTGTTCAACTGGCACTTTTGGTTAAAACACATTAACAAAAAACGCACGAACTACATAATTCTCTGGCGCACAACAACTCAAAAAAAAGCGCCATAACCCTGGAAGTATCAAACTGAACCTAACCTAATAATTAAATAAAGAAAAAAAAAGTTTTACATCATCTATTACTTGTTAAAATACTAGCTCAATATTTTTTATTTGAGCAATATTTTTTTTCAATTCGGAAGATTCCACTGAAATAACTGACACCTAAAATCCTTGAATTGCGCTAGTGCGTCGTATAAATATGTATGGAGGAAGATACTCTGATAATATACATTGATGGTGAAGTTGCTAACTTATATATATATTTCCATCATAAAAAAAACAATGTAAAACGAAGTTGTTATAATATAATGCTAAGAACTTGTATTTTATGGTGTAGCCGACGTTGCGTGACGGTTAGGTACGATGGATATACGTCATGGCAATTACTATGTTCATGAAATATACACAACGATATGTTATAGAAAATATTTTTAATTTTATTCATTTACGTACAAGCAGAATAATATGAATCTGCGTATATATATATATAAACCTCTTCCGTTACTGAGTGACACACAGACGAGACTACTATTTTTATGTATCTGGGCACTAAGAAAGGAAATATAAATAAATATAAAAGTTCTTGGAGAAACCGAAGAAAACCTTCGTTTTCCATTTTACCGAAGAAAACGTATTTTTTTATAAAATCCACGTAAACAAAGTTGCAGGCGATTAATAATAAATAAAGACCATAAGTGTTCTGTATAGACGCGTTGTCTCTATTGAATCTAATTTACTAAGGTAAAAGATACAAATTAATTGGATGGCAACAGTAATTTCAATTAAATGTTAATGGGAACTAGTACAGGAAATTACAAAGAAGTGTTTTGTTATATTATTTATCTAAAACAAAAATTACCTTTTGATTTTCTTGTCTACTTCGACTTCTGATAGCTGATCACTTTGAGATCTGTAACAAAAAATAAATTCAATTTAAAATTGACGCAAAAATATAATTAGTAAAATATTATTACTAGACCATCTAGGATTGATTAATTATGATTATTTTTCTTCTCTTAACTCGACGCTGCAAAAAGTCTAACCTTTTGCGGTGTTCTATTTGCTCTCGCTACCACACTTTAGCAGAGGAAGCAAATGGAACTTAGTGAAGCTGAAAAAAAACCTCCAGGTGTCAGATATATCCCACCACGATGGAGTATTTTTCAATTCATTTAATGTTATATTCAACAATTGTTCAAGATTCCTTGACTTCCTTAATAATTGATATCATCGAACCAGTTGAGACAGTATTTTGTGTCTCTAATTCTAAATAATATACTTGCCTATTAGCGTCCAGCCCGGTATTGTGCCTTGCCACCTACTTTTGAGCTATTGTTACGTTTAGATCTTAAGATATCATAAAATATATTCTAGTTCCCGTCTGTCTGCCTATTGTCTATTGGTAAGTTGATGTTATAGCCCTTATATATTATGCTGATATAATTCAATATATTTGAAGAGTACACATTCGATTTCCGCGTGTAGTATTAATGATTAATTAATTAATTAATATGAAATCAGAGTTTAATTAAATAATGATTAATCTAATGTTTCTTTAACAAATATAACGCTATTTATATTTTATTCTCACTGTTCCAATTAACTGGAGATATAAATTGTTTCTGTGATTAATGTTCGACCTCCCATGAAGGTTGAGTAAAATCTAGGCTTAATCCAAAGACATTTATAGCAATAAGTAAATTGTTAAATTGATATTTGTAACAATTTTATAGAAATATACTAAAGACAATGTACGTACATTCAAATATATCTGAAGAAACATCTCTCTAACTCTTTATCTAATAAATAGTTCATATATTGCTATTGATTAAGTAACTAACATAGTGCGATGTAATATTATAGGGCCATTTCTGTTTTGGCTTTAGAATAATTTAGCATTTTACATCAGGAAATCCAATACAAACTGCATATAAAATGAACTTGATTTATGCCTTACTATCATTAAACAAAACAGTTTCTTTATACATAGCCCTATGACTATCGCGCTATAAATCCTTCTCTCTGAAACGTTGTCCCGCGGCGCGGTATAGTGATGCCCGCTTTCGATACAGATTTGTATAAAAGAATTATTGTATATTTGTAATGTGTATTTATTTTCCAAATAAAATAAATGTTAATATTATATGGTATATTTTTAATATTCAATAGTTTTTTTAGGTTCACTTAATATCCCATATATGGCGCGACCGGTCTACAATATAATACAAGAAAAACAAAACGTTAATACAAAGTGTATCAATCAAACGTTTCAAAAAGATCACTTAATTATGTGCCGTTATCGAAAACTAATTATTTATTGTGATGGATTTTAATTTTATTTCGTTATCACGTTTTCTTTTCTTATACGGCATCTTGTAATTAATTCACTTTGCCTCTGAAAAGGCAACTTGAATTAATATATTTTTTATAACTCATACAACAGTTACAAGATGGTCGGTTGTTAATGAAATTTGTACAACATTTCTATATCTATAAGGCTGTCTTGTAGCAGTGGCGCAAGTCTGACGAAAGACAAGACGGCAGTGGGTTCTCGTGATGTTTATAATTGTAATGAAGAGTTGAGAGGTGTTTTGAGACTTAAGTCTCTCTGGTAAATGTGTGTGATAAAGCGTGAAACAAAAAAAATATTTCATTCATCATTACGTTCTATACATTTTTTTATAATTAAAGCAATTATAAATATATTTTTAAGCACAATATTCTCGTGTGACCTTTCCGTTGTGGTTTTTTCTCTAAAATTGAATGGCTGGTGGGGAAGAATCTTTCCCACGGACCAAGAAATGGGAAGGCAAAGGCATTCCCTAGTTGAATTAGGTCGGCATTACCGCGCCTACTATCTCGAAACTAAAATGTTCCCACTCTAAATACCATGACTGCAAATTGTCTTATTTCCGAAGATTGAGATACAATGGAGTGCGGCTTGGTTGTGAATGTGCATGACTGAACGTGATAATTGTGGGATTGAATTTAATTCATGAAAGTGTAAGGGTCTGGTCTGGTTAGATTGTGTTTGATTGACCAAAAGTAGAACTTTTTTGTTTGAGCTTGACTTTCTGAAACACTGAAAGTTGTTTTATATAGGATAAGAAAGAGGAAATAAGTGAAAATAAGATTTTGCGACATTTATACTTATTTATGTTTGTAACTAATGCGGTAGTTCGTCCCGATGCTAACCGCAAGCCGGTTGATGCGCGGGAGACGATAGGAATAATTAGGGGATGTGGTAAAAGACAAAGTTAATTGAACTTTACAAACGTTACACCGTTTTGTTTAGTTATAGCATTGTTTTATAGGGTAAAAATTAAAATATTATATATAATATTTTAATATATAATGTTTATTGTATATTCTGTTCTGTATGATAACAACTACCAATACAATAGCTTCAATATTTTTTTTGATCTTTACAAAAATTTACAAATACATCAAAAACTTTCCACTCACACACATTTTGCGGTTCAAAAGATCGTCATCGATCACATGTATCCCACGGGGCCAATTTCACTGAACGTTTGAGAAACAATTAAGCATCCATTGTATCACATTACGAGTACCGTCAGCCAATACACAAAAGTTGATTAGCAATCACACTCCGCGCCGCCGCGCCGCTCCCGCGCACAATGCCTCTACAAAAACCTCAGTTTCAATCCGCTTGTAATTCTGTTTGATTATGATTATATGGTGTCTATTAAGGCAATTATGAGCGAAGACGGACGAAGAACATGTATTGTGGACGTCAATTAGCATGAAGTTTGCGTCACTGCTACGTTCGTCAAATCGTGGGAAAGATGTATTCTGGTTTTTCGTTTCATCATGGTTTAGACGAGGTAGTTCAAATTTTTTTTACACCAAGAAAATTTCTTTTTTACTCTGTTTCGAATAAAGCAGCGACTTCAGCTACTTAATACCACACATTAAATAAAATCTGCATTGGACTATAGCCTCGTAAGTTTTATTATTTAAAAAAGTGAGAACTTACGTTTTCTCAGTTCTTACAACTGAAACGAGGAATTGCGTATGCCTTAGTACGCCAAGCAACTAATACTAACGATGTAGTTTCTATTCCATTTCCAAATGGCTTTATAGCCCACAGCTCGACACGATCTCTCGTTGCCCAAAAATGCGCCCTCAATGACAGAAAATGGTCGCCTTTTAGCTGCACGATAATGAATATTTAATTGCGTGGAAATATTTCAAGACACAGAAATGATACAACATTGTCCGATATAATTGCGCTCGTGATTGCTGAGTGCGACTATTCTGGAATGTCCCCAAAACGTAATGTTAGTCATATTGTTGACTCATTACAGCGTGTTTAGATCTGCCAATTGTTGATTCAAGCGTTATTGCGCGATTCTTATTTTAGTTTGTGCATCGATGACAAAAAGTCAAAGAAAAATTAAGAGCAAATAATGCTCTTTTTGATAGATTTTACACTATTATAATATCTTATTAAAAGTAAACGACGAGTTATTCTATTAATCTTATCTATACTTTGTGAATTAAAATTTTTACAGTAATTTCTACCCAGTTAAATAAACTGAAAACAGAGAATTACATACATATATCAAATTTACACCACGCGATTCTCCTAAAAATATCCTCAACATATCATAAATTATCTTGAATAACAAACTGAAACTTGGAAAATTATTGATGTTTTTACAGTTTAACCTAAGTATATGGCAGTCTATATAATACCTTAGGTGTGGATGGCGTGCTGGTAAATATCGGTTTCAATCGAACTCGGAGACGGACTGTCATTGCCGTAACGGTAATGGAATGGATAGTATGACTCTGCATGATTCCATCAAAATTGAGTCCCGCTTACTGTGTACCTCTATAATTTATTTATACCTGAATTGTGCTTTATAGTTGAATGTTAGCTTCAATGTGCGTTGTTAAAAGTTTTGTAGCATTGACTTATCGATTCTATTCTCTTTAGTTGGCTATCTATGGTGTTGCCCGTGTGGTCAAATCGAAATAACTATGGGTTTTGTATGACAAATTACATATTCTAATTATCCGAAATAATTCTAATCAAACGTACACAGGGTTACGTGATAGTAGTAGTAGATGTAGTAATGAATGGACTATCCAATTTTATATTTTTATTTATTTCTAACCAGCAGTTTCTAAGTTTAGTGCGTTCAAGTAATCAACTTTTTCAGCATTTTAAGATTAATATAGGGCAATTTTGATAATATATTTAAGTATAAAAAGGAGAAATAACTGGGGAACCCGATGTTAATGCATAAAAAAACGGTCAAGTGTGAATCGGACTAGCCCACGGCTCCGTACTAATTTCAGTATTTTAGATCTACGGAAAGTGCAGGGCAGATTGCGTTAACTCCGAAGCCTTATTTTTTCTGTGCTCCAAAGGACTTCAACTTGATACTTCCACACGTTATGGTAAAATTATAAAAAATCTATAGAGATATATTAAAATTGAATTATAATTTCAAAAAGGAGTCAATCATTAAAGTGTTAATGGCTTGTAGTGCTCTACCGTTACAAGTGCCACGCGTAAATAATACAAAGCATTTATCTATTGTTATTACCACAATAAGCTTATAGACAGCTCCGTTTATAAATTAGAAAGACTTCGCCTTAGGGCTTGTGAAATGTATACTATCAATATAATTAAGCAACAAACACAATGTAAGCCGTATTAATCTTATTTGTACTAACATTGTCATAATATTTGCTTTCGACTAATAATGATTATTGTAAACTTAGAGGCCAGTCGTGGCCCAGGGGCACAAACTGACTGTATCCCGCTCACAGCAGGGTAGGTAGAGGTAGCCTAGTGTTAAGACACTCCATTCCCCACTTTCCGCCGAAATATGGAGGGATTGTGTATTGAGTGGCAGAACTCAAAGCCGCGCTTTGCCTCGCCACCAGAGCGAAGAAATGAAAATATACATTTAAATAAATAACATATTTGAATATCCCGTAATACTTCAAGATATTACAAATTACACAATAATGTATGTATTGAAATAGACTCAAGAGTTCATATTAACGTTTAGAAAATCAATTCTAGCGTTGAGACTAATAGAAACGCCTGAAGACAGACAAAATAGCTTACAGAGGTTTACAGAGTCGTAATAACTACTAATTACATAATTCCTTCCTGACGGCTGAAGGAATTATTTGTTTTTTTTTTACTTTTATAAGGTTTTTTTGTAATTATTGTTGTATATTTAAGGATAAATATAAAAAATATGAATAGTAATGGAATTCTAATAAAATAATTAAGGCAAAAGTCAAAATTAACTTTTATATATAAATATTATGTATCAGTTGTTAATCAAATATTGTACAAGCATAGTATGAATTAAATTTTAAATTACACTTTACATGCTCGTAGGTATATAACGAGAATTTACACACAAACCAAAACCAAAACTGACATTACCACAGAATATACCAAGAATCTAACAAAAACCCGCCCGTCTGGACAGATATACATAAAATATTATTATCATCATCATCATCTAGGATGCACCATAACGAAGCAACGGAGAAGCAGCCGGCCACTTCCCTATAAACTTTTAATGTGCATTAGGTAAAACGAAACCTGTTTGGTCATGAAGTATTGTATAACACCGTGAGAGCCACGAGTTTCCGTCCGGCCGTAGTCAAGGCTAACCGCAATACGGCCAATGTGAATACCCTACTGCCTCTGAACTCCAATCAGCTCCTCCAGCCGAGTGGTCTTGTATTGCTGATTCATCGTATTTGAAAAAAGCTAGTAATTTCAAATAAATTGTTATTTTTGTTTTGTCTTTATTTATTTATTTGTCATGTGCTCGTAGTTAGCAAGGCAAGTGGTTGGAAGCTCTTACAAGATAATATACCATAATTTTTTTTTTGGCCAAATAACTCGACTTTTGCTTCCCGCTTTATCCATAGTGGTGCACTCTTTATCCATAGTGGTGGTCGCATTACGTAAAATTTAATATGAAAACTAGATTTTTTCTAACGAATTCTTTAAAACACCTACATTAAAAAAATATATTTAGCGAATGCCATTTGTACCCACGACTCACATCCAGACAGACAGATACGCCTCAACTGCATTAAGAACACGTTAACAATTTTTTTATACTGTTTATAATTTAAACATGTGCTGTCTCACTTCATTGCTAAGTTCCGAGTGAGATGTAAATAGTTAAATTCAACAGGTAATTGTCAATCGGCTCCCACGTTATGTTTCGAGCGATAGTATTCTAAAATTGGGTTTCCGTGTAGAATTATTATCTACTTAAGGTCATGCCTACTAATTTTGTGGTCTTTTTATTTTATTTTTGTATGTGTCGATTGTTTTATTTTATATTTGTATGTAAGGTCTGTCGTGGCGCAAGTGTGATCTCCACTCGAAGAAAGTAAATATTTATGTAAATTTATATTTTCTCTTGATCGCTCTGATGTCAAGGCAAAGCGCGGCATTTAGTCACTCAACATACAAAACCGCCTGATCGGAGGAAAATGGGGAACGGAGTGTCTTTACATCAGGTTCTCTCTACCTACCCTGATGTGCGAGGGATACACTTTGAAGTTGAAATATATACACTAATATACAAAGTATTACGCATTAAAAATCAAAACATCTTAACTTAAGCAAAGCTTCAGAATATGTCTTGACCATTAACGTCAGATGTTAAGAAAAAATAAAAAAAAAGGAATACGAAACAACACTATTCAGTACTCGTCGACTCTACATTTTCAAAGGACCTCACAGTACATTCCTCTAAATACACGCTTCGATACAAACATTAGCGACTACTTCTGTAAAACCAGGCACGATAAAATCGTAATAGCCATTACGGGCACTAAATAACTGCCTTCGACGCGGACCTTAAACTCTTTTATGGTAGTCGAATGTCAAATGCATCAGCCGTAACGCGAATCAATCATCGATAGTAAATTATATTTTTAGGTCTTTTGTAAATTGTTTTGAAAGGCAAATGGTTTCGTTCTTTTTCTTTTTTTTTCATACGTTTTGCAATGAATACAGAAAGAACTTAGTAATAAATCAAGCCAAACATGTCGTGTTTTGTAGCAAAAATAAGAATAACCGCTCTTTGTCACATGTGCTGATGCACTACTTGATCTAATATTCAATAAACGAGGCAGAGTAAATGATAATTCTAATATAAATGATTTTTAAATATATAAGGAAACGAAATTTAAATATAAAAATCGAATGGACATTGTGAGGGTTGCCTCACGATGGCAGTACAGTATGCATGTAGCGCAGTGGGTCGGCGTCTAACGATAATTGTGGTTTCAAACTCTACTCAGGATAATGAAACAGCTTTATTTAGCCCCATCTTGCCAGATGGGGAAATAGACCAAGTGCAGCGTTGCTTATCGATGTAGTTTTGAATTCAGGTGAAAAATAAGTTAAGATGACGACGACTGTTACTGCTTAATAAAAAAATCACAAATTTTTTCAACACAGTCTCTAAAATGTACGTAAAAGACTCTAACTTGCGAACAACCTACACTTAAACTTTAATACAAAGATAGCTGCGTTTACTACAGACTTACAGTTTTGTTAACATAAAATACACGGTAACTTTGCAATATATGTAGATAATAACCGTTGTTTTAATTGTTATCAGATGCTATCACTCGCCATTAGCTTACAGCGCTATAGGTTCCTGCCTACGCCTCCGTACTTGTATAACAAGGTTACATTATCAAATTATATTAAGACAATTTATTGTCCTCGAATTTTGTGAATATTGTTTGTTATTTATTTACCCATATATTTATTAAATATTTTAGCAGCGTTAAGTTCTGCCACTCAGTACTTAATAGTAAAGAACGAAGTGTCTTGTCACTAGGTGCTTTCCATTCACCTTGTTGAAAATTCATACGAAAAAAAATTAAGCTGCTTTATTTAATTTTGTATTTCACATTACATTTTTTTCTGATAAGCCGAACCCAACGTCACTCTATATAGCGTAGACTGAGAGGTTTTTTTTTAATATAAAATTTTAAATCACAACTTAAAAATTATAAGCAATATCATGAAATTAAACATAATAATCAAAAATTAGCCACTTCTATTGGTTTAATAAATCTAGGTCTCGCACGTGTGTCAAAATCACAAATTAGTGTGATTATATTGATAAGATAATTACAACATGATACCTCCCGTATTTCTTATGAACTTGATAAATTAAAATGATAATTAATGAAACTTGATTATTGATAAGAAAATATTAGTATTTTGGGGGACAGGTTTTTGGGAATTTTTAAATAAAAAACAATAAGAGACAACTAAATCAAATATGTTTATTTTTTTTTCACCATTTGTAGAAGTTTAGTAAATTAAATGTTAAAGTAATGATACCGATGTGACTCAGATAGGATGTAACGATAAAATGTAAACGATAGTTATGGGTTCGAATTCCGGTAATGTTTATATTAAAAATACCTCAATTTATCCGATTAAATTAGAAAATTCAATGAGAAAGGCCATTCAAAATACCCAAAATATTGTCATTCTTTCAGCTGAAACTAAGGACAAAAGTAATCTTAAGTATATTTTTGTTTTGATACTTTCCCACTCCGTATGTACCTCCAAATATTCAGGAATTACACTAAAATAAATCAAAGAACAAACAAAAAACAGCATAAAAATAAACCTAGTGTTTAAAACAACGCGTCTCGAGCTCCACATTTTCATATAGGATTTGTTTGTTGGCCTACAATACATTAGGAGCAAATGCTCTGGTTAAGCGAACCACCGTAGGCGTTCCAGTTCGATACGATCCGTTGTTCAGCGCCTATACACTAGTGGCGTACATCGCCGCCATTTTATTGTTCTCGTGATTAGAAAGCCTGTAGCCTGTACTACAGTGCTGATTGCACTCACATATAAATCCTATGCTCACCTAACTAAAGTTTAGCGTTTAGTAATTTAATTTTGTTACGTTGAAAATAGTTTAAAGGAACATGTGGTATATCTTTTCCTTAGTTGTTCAATAATGGTAAAAAGTTTTTAGAGTATTTCTTTGCTATTTACATATGTTTATATAAAATTGTTAAGAATCAAATGTGATAATTAATCTAAAAAAATCCTTTTTTTCCAAAGGCATTAGTAATAAATTTAATATTTTTGGTTTTCCTCCTTGTCATAAAAAAACTCCACGAATTCTAATTTAATTCTGCAAGAAAAATTGTTACAGATAATAATTATACTTTCTTGAAACGATATACATATATTACAAAAACTAACATTGTTACCTGCAAAAGTGATCCACACACACTATCCACAGAGAAAATGATAACCCCTCACTCAAACAATCATCACCGAACAAAAGGGCCGAAACAGTTAGACCTCGTATTGCTGGTCATTATAGAGCAGCAATTTAAGAAAGACCCACTAAACCTGTCCAAATCGTTAATAGATCGTCCTAAACTACTAACTGAGATGTCTTTTCAGGGGTCTCAGCGGAATGGACGAAGTTAAATCTCAAGCGTTTGTGGTGGCCATAGTTTCTCCCAATTACACCGTCTCTAGCCGGCGATTGGCCGCGCCACGAAGAATCCGGCCTGTCGTGACTGTGATAAAAAAAACTGACGCAAATTGCCGATACGCCTCGTGCACACAATTTCATGCCCCGATTTCGAATAACAATCTAGATTCGTCATATTTCGAGCAATGAGAACACACGAAACGCGAAGTGTTAGAAATTAGAGAACCGAAACCGAAAAATCCGCGGATATCGATTTATAACTCGAGATAATTGGTGTTAAATGTTTTGTTATATCGATTAATTTTCTTAATGGATTTTTAAGAAACATTTATCTTTTACAGGTTGTGATTTAATTAGTAATTGATATTGTATATTTCAATTCAAGTAATTTCTCCGATTCTGAATTTAAAATATTTTTAGTTGGCCTCATTATATTACTATAACTACAATGAATAAATTATTTTCTTATATTCTGTTTATAATAGAATACAGTACCTTAATTATTTATATTGGACTTAAGGACAACTCTTTATGTGTTATAAGATCACAGTACTAAACATATAATCAAATTATATTTGTTATATTAAATCTCATCCAAGTTATTATATTTACATTTAGTTAAGTACGTTAATCAAGTTCCCTGAGCGCTCCCGGCGGGCTTGGTACAATGCTGAAGTCGTCAAGTCATCGCGCTGAGGTCCATTTGTCGCGGAACATGATAGCTTTTTTGTATATACTTATTTATATAAATTTTAGAATAGGGTCGTGATTTCGGTTATCTCCTAATATAAAATTATCCGTAGTTTCGTCTGAGGAAAAGTCTCTCTAAAGAAAGAAATATGTTTTGATAAGTTTCATCCATATACGTTTAATATAAAAGACTACCAGCCATTCCAAATTATAATTAACGACAATTTTAATTAAAAATAAATAAATTTAAAGTAATCCATCTTACATACAAGCTTAACCAACATCTATAAACTACGATAGTAAAGTTTACAACCCTAGCCCATGTCCAGTGCATGGCCGTTGTTGATGCTTATCTCCGTCGATTCGTTCCGGACGGAGGACGGCGCGTGACGCACGTCGATTAGAAATCTGGTCTCGGATGCCGCAAGACGCGACGTGCTGTCGATTGGCGGTCTCTATTAAACGCTTGGATCTTCTGTTTTTTCATCTTTTTTGTTAGTTTTTAGTTCTTATCAACCGTTTCGCAGATGCGATCTAAGGGAGGCTATGTTTCGTTGTTTATATTAACTTGAAATGTAATTTTTCCTATTGATATTAGTTAGAACGGGTGAAATTTTAAACAAAAAGCTGATGTTAAGACTTCAAACTGTTTTCATTTCGAATTATAGCAATATTGAAAAATTGTTGAACATTTAAATAAAATATTTGAACTACTAGGATAACTTTAGTTAGAATAAAAAAAGAGATTTTAAAATTATTGTTTACATATCAATATTGCATCTTTATTATTTTATATGACTATGTACAAAGAAAGAACAAAAATAAACAAATATTAAATTCCTATTTTTACTTCTGACATATGTGTACAATACCTGACATTTTTGTTTTTTTATTATTTTAAATGCCATAAATTATTACAAAATTTTGATTACGAAAAAAAAGTGTACAGCAAGATAATATGTTCTTTTTTTAATAAGAATATTCTCCCAAGTCAGAAATCAACCTACAATCATGCGTGCTATTAGGCTCGTTTTAAGTATACCACGACAGTTAAATTTTAAACAAAATAAAAAAAAAACAGATTCTGTAGTAACATGGTACAGAATAATTTATTATAGTCATATTTTATATAATGTAAATGAGGTAGCGGAACACGATTACGGCCTTGGCTTTGATGATTCACAAGTTCAAAAGTCCAAAAGGACATTCATCTTTGCAAAAGTTAACTCAAAATACTTCAAACTGGGTAAATTTTATCATTTTTATATTAAAGCTGATATCTAGAAGCATTATATGGATGAAAAATTTTAATTAATGGCCAATAAAAGTGGTAATTTTAAGCAGTTTGCTGCTTTTTATATAACTACCTACGTATAAAATAAACGACTTGATTCAAAAAAATATAAGATCTCCGAAATTTAATAGTTTAGAAACTACGCAAAGTAAAAAATTAGACACGAAGGTATATTTTAATGCCAAAAACACCACATTGTTCCGGTTGGGCAGTCAAGCGTGAGAGTCGCGTTGAACAACAAAAAACTATTCATTATTTTATAAAGAAACTTCAATATTGTATGACGAGTGGGTTTTAACGATTTTTATTATATTTCTAGTATTATGAGCGATAAGCAATATAACTGAAGTAAAGTAAAATAGAGGTAAGGCTGAATACAATTGAAGCAAAGCTATCAAAACTCTACCTTACTAACTCTACCTAATGTTAGGAGTTTAGGACGAGTATTGATTCCTAATATTAAATGTACCTAAATAATCTAAATATAAAATAAAAATACTAAGCAAAATTCTATACTAATGAAGTGACAGCATCATCACTTCGAAATAGGAAAGCTATTTACTTATTACTATATTAGGAAAGTTTAATCGCATAGGATTATTAGAGCTTGAGACGTTTTTGATTATAAATACGATTGTTTGCTATCTATAAAAAGAAAAGAAATATAATCTAACGCATTATCTTTGTGAAATCAGGACAGAAACAATATTTTAAGTAAAACCACAGAGCAAAATCCTGCTGCTTTTTAGAAAATTCAATAGGAATAGAATGAATAAGACCTGGTGTCTGTCTTTAAATGCAACAACTTTGAGTACGGTTCCCACTCGAAGAAAAAAATTATTTGAATTTCTCCGCTTGCTTTGGCAAGACAAAACGCAGCGTTAAATTTCACCACTCAACACGCAATGACTCGAATTCGGAAAACCTCAATATAGATCAGCTGCTCTACCATGCGAGAAAAAACGCGAAGCTGATTTTATTTTTAATGGTAACATAAAAAATGATACAGATAAATATATAATTATACTAACGATTGTCGTTTGTCCGATCATAATGATACCATGTGCAGAAATGGCAAGCTGTTCACTAATTTTATCTTAACTATACAATTCCAAAAGATAAATCGAATTTGGTGTTGTATGGATATCTTTATATCAAGCCGTCTGAAATATACGTTAACGTTACTGAGATATGATATCGATAAGCGTATTTTATAATTAGGATATTTTTAAATAAATCAGCTACACGCTGTATCCCGCACACAGCAGGGTAGGCAGAGGGAACCTAGTGTTAAAACACTCCGTTCCTCACTTTCTGCCGAATTCTGGAGGCATTGCGTGTTCAGTGACAGAACTCAACGCCGCGCTTAGCCTCGACACCAGAGCGAAGGAATGGAAATATATATTTAAGTAAATATTTCATCTCCTCGAGTAGGAATCGAACCCAACGCACCCACAAATTTTACATGCTACTTTTAGTCATGTTAATATATTTCACTTAATATGTTAAAATTATGTTTTTTGCACTTTTGGTTTAGTTTACTTCATTTACTGGAAAGATTTTTAAAGAGCGATAGATAGATCCTCTCTCAAAAACATAATTTTAACATTTTAATTGAAATATAATAACATGACGTGATTGTAAAAAGTTGGTTATATGGCTGCAACCTAACAAGTATTATATGGGCGTACATAAAACTTGTAGCTTGTGCAAGAGTCAAAGAGACGTTTTTTGTAACTAACTATTTTTTTGTTGATTTGTATTATAAAAACGAATGTCATCTAAACGACACAGATCACACAGATCAAAGTATGAAATCATAATCTACCAACAAATGTAAGACATTTATTACCTACAACATTTTATGAGAAATCTTAACAATACAAATATCATCACACTCAGATTCATGTATTAAAAATTAAAGAACAATGACCTAAATTGACAAAAGATAACTATCAAAGTGACGTATGTGTAGAATCGATAACAGTTTGTGTACACGCACGCACTCGCAGTCGCAGACCTTATCGGACCAATATTTACCCAAGTAACAGCAATACGCGAAACGGCCCGCCCGTGTGAACGAGACCGGCGGCTACCACTAATTGTGTTAGAACCCTAAGACGTAATAGAAGGGCGAACTCATTCAAGCAAATGTAACGTCGTCGAGAAATATGAAATAAATTACACCTACCTATTGAAGGGACAGCAGCTGCACCGATACGGTACGACAGATGCGAGGTGGCCGACGCATTAAAGTATCAAACGCCCGCGCCGGTGCGCTCCGGCAGACGAGGAGTGGAAATTTCACCGAAATGTGAAAAACTTACCGGAGCCGAGGGCCGTGGAGAGCAGCGCCAGCACTCACTAACCGCACACGTGCACGAACGCCGCGGCCGCGCACCTGTCGCGGACTGACGAGCCATTTCCATATTTTAATGTATTTAAGCCGATCGAGCCGGAGGCGCGCGCGCAGCCCGGCGCGACTGGGTGGACTGACTGCCGACGCGCGGTACCTGCCTCACCTGTCCCCTCCCCCCCACCAGGAACCGGATGGCACTCCAAAACAAAACGGTCAACAAAGGACGTGCCACGAATGTTCGCCACCGATCGCATTCACGAAGGGTCGAGGGGCTGCTCGACTCGGGGACTCTTACCGATTATACAACACCTGACTCACGCGCCGAAAACCGAACGCCTGATGATTTACGATCGTGATCGCTAACGTAACACTCGCGCTGCTGACGGCCGTGCTGGCCGATTGTTTTCTTGGTCCAAAGAATAATTGGCACATTGGAAACCGATGACGATAGATTTGTCGAAAATGCAAATGAGGCAACCGTTACACAAAGCCATTGTTGACGACAGAAAGACATTTGTTAGTTGCTGATCATACTGAACTGAAAAATAATAACGATTGCTCAACTAATTGTCACTCAAGTACTTGTAAACAAACGTTTGTTACGGATTGCACATCCGAGCGGTTTATTTGGACTTTACAAGGATTTTACATTATATCACAAGTAATACAGGTGGGATGTTATCTTATTGAGTGATACGAGGATATTGTCATTTCCTTTTGCACTAATGTATTATCGATTTTCCCTGATGGCTTTCCATGTGATTTAAAGCAAAAAAACAATAACTATTAAAATTTATTGATAATTATATAAGGATATCGACATCGTCAGTATTATCATCGTCAGAGACTAATACCTCTAGCGTCAGTAATTGACATTTGACTTTAGATTTTCATGTAACTACAAATTTTTGATGACTATTAATGTAAATCACACACACAAACAACGCAAATTACACTTATATAATGTATCATATGCCTAATGCCAATAGTGTAATATTTCATGAATCATATCTATAGATTAAACGAAATTTCCAGGTATGGAGATATAGTTGTAGGTATATTTTACGATAAAATTTGTGGTACGCCGGCGCCGATATCGTCACGTAACGATAACAGAACTAAAACTGAAACTCTTTCCATTATAGAATCGTATTTACAAAGCACTTAATGTACTAATATTTTTTACCAATACATTTTCATGATTATGACCATTATTATAACTTTATTCGAAATTAAATAAATAATTTTAGCAAAAGGGTACGATAAAAGACTAGTTCTAGATAAACATCATATAAATTATTGTAATTTCTTTAGAAACCTGATAACATTAATATTATTTAGGCAACCTAAATCAAAATATTTATAATATGAAATCAAAAATTCACAAATTAACCCAGAAAATATTTAGTAAGACAAATTTATGTCATTTACAAACGTATTTCCTAAGAAATGTTCCTAACAACAAAATACCACTTGAAATTTGGTTTCATTTAATTCATGGTTACATATTATAAATATTTTTTCAGTGTTTTTTATACCCATAAATTGTTATATCATCTGTGACCAAAAAAATATATAAATATTCACTTGTAACTAGCTTATAGTTAATAATTATACTTTAAAATAGAATACATTGCTATAAAATACGAAAACATTATAAAACGTAATAATAATATGTATTTTAAATACAAGAAACTTAAATGTTTATAAATAAAAATACAGCAAAACTATTTCAACGTCAAGTCATCAGTCAAGAAATGCGACACTACGCCGGATGGGTCGCCATATCCGACGGGATCGTCACAAAAAATGCATCCAGTCTGCTGATATTATTAGACCTTTTAATCTTTATTTCTGTATTATATTATTTATAGAGCCATTTTATTCAATGTCATTTAAACTTTGTTAGACAATAAATAAAAAAATAAATATATATTTGTTTTGCTTATTGTATATTAAGTTTTTGTTAATTGATTGATAAGTAAAGTACAAACCTATAAATCGAATTATAAGCTGCTCTGTTAAGTTGAATCACAATTTCCTTATCTATTAAAGTTATATCAGTAAAAACTCCCAATATGTCTTCAAATAAATTATAGTCCCTCGTGGCGCATCTGTACAGCTTGTGACTGTATAGGCGACGGTTGTGCATTCGATCCCACTCAGGGAAATTAATTATTTAATATTTTCATTTCTCTAGTAACAAGACAAAGCGCGGCGTTTTTTCACCACTCAAAACACATTGTTTCCAAAATTCGACGGAAAGTGATAAACGGAGTGTTTTAACACTAATTTCCTTCTTCTTACCGAGGACTGTACATATAGCGTGAAGTTAAAAAATTAATAAGCTAACTGTATCATAGAGAAAAGAAAACTAACTGAATATTTTGATTTAAAAACATAAACAATAAAAAACACGCTACATCACATAAACAATCAGTACTGGAATAGAATCCACGACCGCCAACTCAGAAATCACTAACTACTTAACTAATAAGACAGTATTAATAAAAGCCGAGGGAAGCCGTCAAAGACATGTTAATCCGATGTTTACTTTAAACGGCTTATGTATATGTGACGACGTTAAACTGATTGCGTTAAATGTAAGCAATAATACTGAGTGCGGAGATTTAGATAAGGAAATGTTATATTTCTTTTTTATATTTTTGTTATTATCTATTACTTATAGACATATTGAAGGTTCCGTATCCAAAAGGTAACACGGGACCCCATTAAGAATCCACTGTCTGTTTGTCGGTATGTCCGTCTGTCGTTAGGCGGTATCTCTTGAACTGTGAGAGTAAGACAGTTGAAGTTTTCACAAAAAAAACAATTTTTTTCAGAGAATAATATAAATATTTAAAAAGGATCCCATACAACAGACATGATATTATCCCGTTTTTATAGATACAAAACTCTCCGTGCGCGAGACGACTAACTTGGCCAGATGTTTTAGTTTCACACTATATCCTGCATAAAGAAAGATAAACAGAGAGAAGTTATTATCAAGACACTCCGTTCTTCACCTTTGAGAATTTAAGTATCGATCAATATGGCGCCTAAAGAAAAATCTTAATGGAGCAGAGAAACAAAAAACATAGAACTGTGACACTATCATCTCAAAAACAATATTTTTTTTATATACTGCGACACAGACAATTTTTAGTATAAGATTCTATATAATAAAAAAGACAAGAGAGAGAAAATGATTTATAACTACTACTAAGTTAAGTACTAAATACTAATTAGTACTACAAAATTGCTTAAGTTAATATGCCACGACATTCACGTAAAATATAAAATGGATGATAAAAAAATCCTAGAATTTAAATATTTTAAAACGAGTACTAAAAAGAAAGAATACTAAAAAGAAACCACTGTGTAAATGCAAGCGTTGTGGGTTCGATTCCCATTAGAGGATATGCATTATTTATACTATTACTACACTAGGCGTCCCCTGCGTATCCTATATCCTGCGCTATATGTGGGACACAGGGTGACACTAAAAATATATAAAATTTTAGTCTTTACTTTTAATAAATTTTCTACTTTACCTTCTACTATAGAGCTCAAAGATCTATTGAAATGAAAATAAACTATTATTTGTCAGTGTCTAATTACTCACGTTTATGTATTTGATAGGATGACGTATAAGATAATAGTCAAGTTGAGACCTAACCGACTTAAGTACTAAGAACGTCCAGTCATACTAATTATATGGTGAATGCGATGTCATTGCTGGTAACTAGTTTAAATATTTTGTATTTAAATATTAATATAATTTTTATAATATAATTTTTGCTGTATGTATTATATGTAGATAATAACAAAATCTATTTCTTCTTCTAATTTATTATTATGTATGACAACAAGTTACATTATACATATCTGTGAATAAAATTAAGAAGGACAAAATGTTATCAAATTTAAATATGTAGAATATATTTTTTCTCTATCGATACGCTCTATCCTTAAAGGTTAGTCTTCAATTTAAGTCATATAAAAAATTGCCTTTTTTCTCACCTTTAAAAGCTGTCTTCTAAATCTATAATTACGTTAGATATTACAAATATTCAAAGAATGCTAACATGATGTTACAATATCAGTATACTATACTAGTATATTATTTCGCGTGTAGCTCTAACTAAGGCGCGTGCACCAGCAGCTGCGGCGACAGATGCCTAGCATAAATATATTTTATTGCTGTCTTTTCACTTTTTACCATCGATTTATCTATAATAGATGCAGCGTGTTCATAGAAGTCGACTATATATCTTTTAGAATTATATTTTTAGCGTTTATGTGTTTTCCATTTATAAATGGCATTATGATAATGGTGTGCTTTCTATAGCAATTATTTTGACAACATTTAAGGGCTTTTATGAGGTTTATTTTCAAATGTTTTGAATACTCCGTATGGATAACGATTACATATGGATCTTTGGTATTTTATTATAATTAACGGTTTTCTTAACCTTACGCGTAAATAACAATCAATATTTGTATTTTGTTTAGTGAAAAAGAGTGAACAAGGATTTTGTAATTTTTTCTATTGGCCATAATTAACTGGAATTGTTTTTTTTTATAAATCTCACAAGAAAGGAAATTTATATTTATAATGTTTTAAAAAATAGCTTTATATATTACATGTTTAGGGGACTAATTACATATATAATACAAAAAAATAAGCAGAAGCTAACGTTTTGTGTACCGTTAACAAAACAATGTATGTAATCACAAACCTCGCATTAGATATGATGGACAGACAAAATTACTGTTATAAATCTCAGCCGGGACTTTATTTCCAGTATCCGCTGGATGCACTAATAGCTCTATTTTAATTGCCTTATTAGTGTAATTTTCTTAGTGTTCCGATTGAAAGGCTTATAAGAACTTATAAATTTACAGTTTTACAAGCTATGTATACAAAATACATCAGTTTCACGCTGTATCCCGCACACAGCAGGATAGGCAGAGGCAACCTAGTAATAAGACACTCCGATTCGCACTTTCTGCCGAATTCTGAAGGCATTGCGTGTTGAGTGGCAGAACTAAACGCCGTGTTTTGTCTTGACACCAGAGCGAAGAAATGGAAATTCACTTATTGCTAATTTATCACACGGTGATCGCGAAACGGTTTTTTTACCTGCCTCTGTTGGAGGCGACCGTTATCATTTTTGAAGCCGTTAAAGTTATTTTAATTTTAATACATATGTATCTATTGTTTTGCAACACATGCTCACTATATATTAAAAGCTAGAACTAGACATAATTGACTCTAGGTATATTTTTCATGAGAATCGAAATATTGAGATTGATTAATATTTGAAATCGCAGTTGTGACGAAAGAGTAACAAAACCATTATAATGACGAACTAATTTACGAAAAAAAAACATCATAATTATTTATGATTTTTTTTTAGGAATTTCCACAGGTTCACAGAAGCCCGTGCCTTTTTAAGGTGTTTTTTTTTCTTTTTAACCTAAGTATATTTAAAATTAAACCTAGTATTACGTAGCGGAGGCTTGTCGCAGCTGTACTATTACTGCGACTATAAACATACAAGCATGTAGACATATGTATGGAATGAGTTTCATTTTTGTGTATGCATTAGAATATGTACTCATCAATCTTACAATTAATATCAATATATAGAAACCAAGGAGCTTCACGTAATTTCCAAAAGAGAAAGAAAAAAAGTCCGACGAAAGCTAGCTCTAACACATTTTTTTATTTATTATTTATTACTTACACTACAGCTTCGTGTTCCATAACTTTTGTTAGGTAATATATTCCTTTTCATAATTAAGACATTTTAAAAGTAATGCCTAACATTACTATACATACAGCTTCTAATCTACATTTAGATGCAGTTCTCAACTAGACACTCCTTTTTGCTTCGTTATCGAGGCATTGCTTGTGGAGTGGAGGACATTAACATCGCGCTTTGTCTAAAATTATTCAAACAAGTTCATTTTTCCGAATGAGAATTAACCCTTCAGTCATCGCGTTTACTGCCAGATGTTTTCTTACCGCTTCAATTCAATATACTAATATTTCTAAATATATAATTAACACTTTAAAACATTACATAGAAATATAGTGAATACCAGCTCAGTAAACGACAAAGATATGCACCATGTTATGAGTGATTTCTGCAAAGACATCGCACGCGCAGAACGCGACGGACAGACGGACGCTTGAACTATAATAATGATTCAATCCTCGAACCGGAATATATGCACAAGCTATTTGCATTCTTCAATTATTGACGCCGTCACTTTTTACTCGGATACTTTATAATGACAGAGATTACGCATAGTAATAACTGATGTTTAAAAGAAATTCCTAGACAAAATATTATCGTTCGACACCTTCTGATTATAATTAAACGTTTTATTTATGTTCTCAAATAGAAATATCTAAGGCCTATAGTAATGCAGTGGCTAAAGCGTACGATTGTGAACGCGGAAGGTTGTGTGTGTGGTTTTCATTTCTTCGCTGCGATAACGAAAATGCCATTGATTTCGGCGGACAGTGAGGAACGGAAGTGTCTTAATAGGAACGGAGTATTTTAACACTAAGTTCCCAGGTTTCCTCTGCCTACCCTGCTAGCAGGCACAGTGGTAACGTCTGATTTTAAAAGTGGTAGTTGTAAACTCTTGATCTACTTAGAGGAAAAATTTCAATTAAAAAACTAAATAACAAAAAGTTGTGTCCATTTAAAATTCATTTTTTTTCAATCAATCATTAGATCTTATCCATACTTATTTTTGAACTAAGGTATTTAGAAACCCAGAAATTACGTAAATCTTTAAAAATTATGCTTGCTTCTATTATAATATATTCTAATAGAAAGCAAGTATATTTTTTAGGCAATAATACTCTTGTTATAATATATGTACTTATATACGAGTGCGAGTATATCCTAAGTACTACACACCGTACACCACACCATCTGTTTAATAGAAAAAGGCGTCTTCAAAAGTGAAATAGTGCTTAACTTATGTCACTGTCATACACACACTATGCAAACACAACACTGTGTTGTAACATCAGCTTTTTACTTTACTGCTTAATTAATATATTTATATTTTTTTAGTCGACAGTACTCTTAATGTATGGTATTATTAAACATTAAGTATAGTACTACCATGAAATTCTAACCCCATTACCGGTATATTCTTTTATCAGCTTCTCACAGCAGGGTAGGTAGAGGTAACCTGATGTTAAAACACTTTGTTCCCCAATTTCTGACAAATTTTCGAGGAATTGTATGTAGAATAGCAAAACGCCAAGCTATTGCCTTAGAGTCAGAGCAAAGAAATAAAAATATTTATGTATTTATAATTCATTTATTCGAGTGGTGACCCACAAGCGTCGCGTTACACTCATACTCCCGAGCACCTCTCCACAGTGGCGTGATCACCGCAATAAATATGTGTATTTTTAGAAATCTTGCTACATCTTTCAAATGACTTCACGAAATACTCTTGATTGCAGTGAGTTTTTAAGGCAGATTGTATGAAGCAATTGCACTATCTACGCTAAATCCAAATAATATAATATTGAGTAAAGCCGTCTTGGTATAATGGTATATAGCGTCTAACTATAAACGGTGAAGGTTATGAACGGTGAAAACTACGATTTCTACGCGGAAAAAAAAAATTATCTTCAAATCCGTTCCCTGCCCTGGTAAAAAAATAAAACGCAGCGATGGGATCTGTGACTCAACACATAATATCTCAAAATTCGCCTGAAAGTGGGGAAACGGAGTGTCTGACTTGGTTCCCTCTGCTATATTCGGCATACAACGAGAAACTAGAAACAAAAGATTCAACACAAGGAAGTATTACAATATAATTGACTCACTATTGTGGCAAGGCGTGTGTGTAGTAATATTTTATCAATATTATCAATGCGAAATCAAAGAAAGCTTCAAACTTCTATGTCTTAACTCATTTTATCATTTTTTACACATTCTATAAACGTATCGTGTATTTTTAAGGTAGGCCAAAACTTGCTATGTCTAATCCCAAAAAAAATATATATTAAGTAAAAAAATTCCTATCCAAAACAATATATATATATAAACCCAGTGATTGATGTTAATAACGGATATATTCTTAATATATTACTCAAAATTAATTTCATAAACTGATATAATAAATACACTTTGATACATACAATGTAATTATTTAGTACTCTACATCGTGCTCTTGTGTCTGATACAAAGTGTAACAATTATTCATTTGTAGCGGTGACTGACCGAGCTTTTCACGGGCCTCGAGCAACCTTAATTACTAAAGTACCACAGAACTCTATGGAATCAACACAGTCGAGCCATTTCTTAATCTTGATAAATAAACTAAAATATTATAAATCAGCTTCACGCTGTATCTCGCGTATAGTGGGGTAGGCAAAGGGAACTTAGTGATACGATAGTCGTTCCCCACTTTCCGCCGAATTTTTATGGCAATTTAGTGACACAACGCAACACCCGGGGTATGCTTTGGTGCTAAAACGAAGAAATAAAAAGATATAAAATAATAATTCGTTCTCCCGAGTAGAGATCGAACCCCGAACTGTCGCGTTACAGTCACACTATTGTACTCCTGTGCAATGACGGCCTTAATCTTGATTTTTTTTAATTTATTAAAAATTTGTGTTATAAGAGTTGTCTTTTGTCTTTGGTTATAAAAATAATATTTTTCTTTTACATATGTGATATGCGCATTCAGAGATATTGTGACCGTAGAGCATTATCTATAGCCAGCTCTTGGTTTCATTATCTGGAAAGCAAGGCCAAGTTGTCCTCGACGAAGCTAGGGGTCATCAGCAGAGCGAGACGGTACTTCACGCCAAAACGCCGATTGGAGTAGAGCCTAGGTTTGGCCTCATATGGAGTACTGTTCCCATCTCTGGGCTGATGCACCTCAGTATCAGCTTGAACTATTTATCGATGCCCGTGCAAAATTTGAGGTTCCTAGCACATGTAGTTTCTGAGATTTCGTGATGAAGGAGTGACCTTTCGATTTTATATACATATGTATAGAAAAATTGGTTATCAAACATTATTTTTACTTTCACTCTTACCCTCGATTCGATTTTTACTTTCATGTAATAATGAATCATGAATTATAAAAAAATAAAACATTAAATTAAATTTTAATTGTTATATGCTCTGGTATAATAGAATTTAGTTACTATTATTTGTTTACTTCACGCTGTCCCGTACACATGAGTAACAGGATAGGCAGAGGTACTTAGTATTAAGACACTTCGTTTTCCATAAGATACTGGCGTTTTTCACTTTATACTGGATTGTTGAGTTGAGTGGCGGAACTCAACGCCCTGCTTAGCCTAGAATTAAAAATATTAAATATTAAATTAATCCGAGTGGGAACCGCCGCGTTTACAGTCACACTTGTGATCCTGCGGCGATAATTGTGATTATAATAATATTAAAGAACAAAATATAATTTTCCAATATCTACTCTTATTTAGTTGCTTTTACTATCTTTTTTTATAAAACTAACCCTTTCTATTCGCTGCCTTTATACTTTGTGATAAATATATATATATATTTTTTACATATTCTTCGAATTACAAATACGGCTATTTAATACATAAACATAAAATTATAAAAAAAATACAAAAATATATTAATATAATTGCATATATTTCCCCTATGAACATCACTTTGTGAATTTCAATATTTAATAAAAAGCTAAGGCAGTCCGCTACAAAGTGTAGCAATAAACCATTTGACGCGGTGACTGACCAGAGCTTTTCACGGGCCTCGAGCCAGCTTAATTACTCAAGTAAATGTATAGTGCGCTATGGCGTCCAAGGACTGTAGAGTTCATATAATTTAAGAAAATATAGGATATTTTTATTTTATTATATCTATGTATATAATATAATCAAAATTAAACTCTTTAATAACTAAAATTACATATTTGTATAATTCGTAGTACTTGCAAGCGGCAGCGGCAATAACAATAAATTAAAATAGTCAATTTTTTAGGTGTGTCAAAGCTTATCCTATAAATGTTTGTAAGTAAGTAAGTATTAAACATTAAAAATTAAAAGGAACAAACACTTTCGTTAGACGTGCATAAAGTCGTAGCGTCGTGTGGGTTAGATTTCCACTTCCACCACAGAAACAAAATATTTAATATATTCATTCATGTGTTGAGGCAAACCGCGGCGTTAAGTTCCGCCACTCACCACGCAATACTTCCAAAACTTGGAGAAACATGGGAAACAGAGTTTCGTAACACTAGGCTTCCTCTGCCTACCCTGCTGTGTGCGGGATACAGCGTGAGGCCTAAAAAAATATTATAAGTGATCATCTTGGTTACTCTACACAAACACAAAATTTTTTACCACCTCCAGCCATTCTTAAATAAATTCCCTAATGAATATAATTAGACTTTATTAATTAAAGGAGATAATTATCACACAAGAAATGACTTATCGTCCGATAAAAATGTTTAAATGGCTCAGCGCTACATTTAAATTTTAATAATATTTTTTGATGGTTTTGCTGTAAAATCGCATAATTACTATAAAATCGTAATAATACTTTAAATAATGACATAAAAATCTTGTAATTATAAAATTACCTTAATTTTGTTATTCGTTTAACATACAATTTCTTTCCTTTTTTTTCAGCTTCACGCTGTATTCCACCCACAGCAGGGCAGAGAACATAGTGTTAAGACACTCCGTTCCTCACTTTCCGCCAAATTTTGGAAACATTGCGTTGAGTGGCGGAACCCAACGCCGCCCTTTGTCTCGACACCAGAGCGTGGAAGTATTAATTTAAATAAATATTTCATTTCCTCGAGTGGGGATCGAATCCAAAAATCGACTGGTTGCCCAATCACACTGTGCCCCTGCGCCACGACTGGCCTGCTGTTCTACTCCTATAATAATTATAAAATGAAAATATATATATTATCTATATAAAGTGATGTATAACACACATTCATAGTAATATGTGATCCGTTACATGGCTCAGTGCTGGCCGGAAAGTTGCAAGTCAACCTATAAGTAGATAGATAACGTTTAATTTTATTAAAAAACGGCACCTTGACCACAACGGCGTCTTCAGAAAATATTGACCCACTGCCGGACTGTTTAATATATTTGATTTATAATATAATATACGTTATTTAATTCCTGCTTACAAAACTGTTTACAGCTTGCGACTTTACGCATATACAAAACGAATCGTAAATAATTATAAGAAACATATGACCACAATCATGTCTCCAGTGGTAGGGACTTACATAAAATGGCGTATTATGCTGGTAAATTAGTAGAGATCGTGTTAAGCGGGTTCTACAGTATTGTACAAACGAATAAACAAATCTTTTTCATATGGTATAACATCGTTCACTTTGTTTTTGTCCTAAATGATAAAAATAAGTTATAATAATTTAACATCCAATATAAAATGGCATTGTGAAATACTACCACCAATCCAGCATAAAGATATTAATTGTAGAATGACGTCACAATTCTAAACCAAGCTTTTGGGAAGATAATATTTTAAAATTAAAAAGGATGTCATTATACATTTCCTTTTCCATACTTCATAGTATACAAAACAAGTCTGAATCATACTCTTAAATAATCGGAAATTACACTTTTTGCAATAGCAAAGCCTAGAATACGATAATTGATGTTATTTCAAATTATTAGATATTAGATTGTTATAGTGAGGAAGTGTTGCCATTTATGATTGTTCATGATATTATTATTTTTACAATGTTCTATTAAAAATAACATTATAGGGGTCACTATTGTTCATATATTAAGAACAGTACAATTTTTTTTTTATAAATTAGAAAATGGAAAATATCTGAAATATAAGAAAACGTGATCATCTATGAGCAGATTACAAATGAAACAAGTAATAAACAAATACAATTATCATTAGCCACCAGTATTATAATTTCAAACTTTGTTTTTTTTTTTCAAATCAAAACAAAGAAAGGAAGCAACCAAGTCGTGCTCTGAATAACTTTATGTTTCTGAACTCATTACAGCTAAACTCGAATTTAACTGAGAATGTCATATTTCAACGTAATTTTGATGTGAAACGGTTCGTTGAACCAAGGTAATATAGCTCTAGTTTATACCTACGGATATTTTAAAGCAACTTTTTCACACAACATGATTATAATGAAATAAAATTACTAAGTAATACTTGGTCTGGTTTTTTAAAGTTTTGTGCTTAAAGAAGAAAAGTAAGTACTACTTTTATAGTTGGGCTAATAGTTTCTTTACATAT